>CAJUYG010001237.1:0-20987 GCA_910591675.1 Galerucella calmariensis
CTTAAAACACAATTATATTCTCAGGTCTTTTAATTTTAACTAGAAGGACATACAAATTTCGAATTAATGTCAATCTGCCAGATGTTTGAATTTTAAATACAGAAAGATGATTCATTAAATCTTCCTTGTTCATCATCAACATTGATTCAATATTGATAAAGGATACAGAAGACAAAGGATTATCATAATGTCGGATAGTCAAGCAGCCATTAAGGCACTGAGCTCCTGTGTAATCAGTTCCAAAATGGTGTGGGAATGCCTAGACAAACTCAATGAACTAGGCGAGAACAACATAGTCACCTTACTATGGATTCCAGGACACACTGGAATAGAAGGAAATGAAATAGCAGATAAACTAGCAAAGAGAGGGACTGAAATACCTTTCTGGGGGCCCGAACCCTTTTGCGGAATCAGCTCCAATGTAATATTGGAAGAAATAAGTAATGCCGAGAAAAAGAGAAGATCTGACCATTGGAAAGATCTAGTAGGGCTTATACAATCAAAGACTCTTCTGGGTGACTACAACCTGTTGAGATCAAAAGAATGCATAAGTCAAAGTAAAACTGCGCTGAGAATTTTGACAGGGATCCTAACGGGACATTGTCGCCTGAATGGGCACCTGAAAAAGCTCAAAATAGTGGAGGAAGAAGAATGCAGATTTTGTGGAATGGAAGAAGAAACCTCCATCCACATACTTTCCAACTGCACAGCACTCCAGAATCCTAGAGCACAGCACCTGGGAGATTACTGGATAGAAGAGGAACATTTGCCTAAGTTGAAGCCTGCAGACATCCTAAAATTCCTTCGGGAAATCGGACTAAAGGAACTACTAGTTTCTGAGACTCTCCTCAGAAACTGAGTAGAAGTAAGGGGGCACAATAGACCTTTTAGGTCTCAGTGAATGTCACCCCAAAAATCACACATACATACATACATCATCAACAACTTGTTTGTTTCGTATCCTTAGTTCACAGTGTTGTAAATTATACCAGATCTCAGGGTTTCAAATTGAGCTTTTCAGACCATTTCAAGAAGTTATTATTGTTGGGCAAAAGTTGACATATAATATGAGGAAGAATAACTGGCTAAACAATAAATACAACTTTTTTTCCCTGGAGCCGTCCCTTCGCCGGTACCACCTCAGCCTCCTGGGCTTATTGTGGATACTCCTAGTGTTCTGACTACAACCTATTCAGCCATTCCGTTCCCTGTATTAGCTCATACAGGTTCTTTGCTGGTTGGTTGTAGAAGTCTTCTGGAGTCATTTGGGGTCTACCATACAGTTTCTGCCTTCTGTGGTCCAGCGACTCACAGTTGCATAGTATATGCAGAGCTGTTTCGGTATCCTTTTTGCATCTTCTGCATGTAAGGTCTCCGTTGTACAGCCCTATTTTGTTTAGGTGCTCCTTTGTGGGAAAATGTCCCGTAAGTAGCCCCGTTATGGTGCGTAGTTTGTTCCTGCTCATTGAGAGCAGTTCTTTCGCCACTTTTTCTGATGGTTCTTTTATGAATTTCTTCCCATGTATTTGCCTGGTCGTGTTCTTCCAGTATTTATTGTGTTGTTCTTTCAACCACCCTTTTAACCATGACCTCGTTAAGCATCTGGGGATGCCCACAGCTGGTTCGGGTCCGTTCATCTGAGTTGACGATCCTACTCTTGAGAGTTCGTCAGCTTTTTCATTGCCTGTGATTCCTTTATGACCTGGGACCCTATCCAGTGTTACACTGTTCCGAGTCGCCAGTCTTCTAAGTTCTTCGCCGCATTCCCATACTAGCCGAGATGTCACCCTATAGCTCTGAAGTGCTTTAAGGGCGGCTTGACTGTCACTGTAGATCCTGATCTGCCTGTTGTTGTAGGCTCTCATATTATTAGCCCTTGCACATGCAAGTAATGCATAGACCTCTGCTTGAAATACAGAAGCGTATTTGCCAAGCGAAACGATCCCTTCATATTTGCTCGTCTTGCTGTATATGCCCGCTCCGGTGCCGAGTTCATTTTTTGATCCGTCTGTATACCAGATCAGTTTATTCGCTCTACTAAGTGGTGGTGCGTTCTCTTCCTCAAGCTCCTTTCGATCTTTAATGACAATCTCGAAGTTCTTGCGAAAGATATATTTGGTGGTCATGTGGTCTGTTGTCATTTTGAAAATGTCATCATCCACATGCCTTATCTCTGTGTGTCCTCTCCCATGTGCCACGTCATGGTCTGATGCTTTTTCCAGTCGGGTTAGTACTGCCCTTGCCTCGCACATTATACAACTTACTCCTCTTTCTATCTGTTTAGAATGATCAATTTAATGAATTATTCAGTAAAATAAAAGCAGTGTAGCAGCATATACCATGGAAATTTGGATCCAAATTTAAAAAATATCGGTATCGGCAAAAAAGTGGAAGGTATAGTTTGTCTCAAAGTATATCGTCTTCGCTTTTGCCGGCAATCATAAATTGATGGGCAAATTGCAATAACTCATATGGCCAATAGCTGCTGTAGAAGAGATTGCCAGTGGCGGACTAATTAAATTTATTTTAAAAATGATCAAATTCACAAATCTATCTTATTGTATTTTTATCGGACACCCTTTGTTTTTTACTTAATATGTGAAACCATTTCTCTAAATGTTTTTTCCTCTTCCTCCTTAATGAGATACTATCAAGTGGAATAAACGATAACCAGGCCCGCCCTTGCCTTATCACTCGACTGTTGTTGGGTTTCATTTGAGGTAAAATCATTTAGGAAAGTCGTAAATGGTCGTTTTTAGATAATTGCTGCCAAAAGCGAAAATGAATTACTTTGAGAAAAACTATATCAAAGTTACATTTATTAAACTGGTAAAAACCCAATTTTCAAGTCATTATCTGAATAAATAGCTGATTTTTGGTAAAATCTATTTTTCCCACTACTAGCTGTGAAGTTGACAATTATCGCTTCTTCTAGCCAACTGAGAAGTTGAATTTCTCAATTAGTGGTAGATGTTTCTGGTGAAGCCTTGATTGAAGAGTTAATTGCCAACCACAAGAAGTGAGAAACATTGTTAGGTTATATTTGAAATAATATAAATTAACAATCTATATATTATTCTTGGGTATAATTTAGATTACACCAAAAAAGTGTTAGGAACTTGAGTGATTCCATTCAAATACCTACTAATTTATTTAAAAGTATTTCCCTTTTCCAAGGAAGTGTCAAGAAAAATGTGAAAAAACTTTATTGTTTTTCAGACGTTCTCGGCGCCCCTGACATTTTTTATAACATTTTAACTATAATACAGGGTGTTTTCAAATGACACTTACAACGTTTGCATGTAGATGTACCTCTCGTAAAATTGGACAAAGTAATTTAAGGATAAAGTGGTCTAGACTATTTACTTTTCGATATACTGGGTGCTGCAGTTATAAAAATTTAAATGTTTCAATTTGATAAAATTAAAATGGATGAATAAATTGATTCAACATTTGGCATGTGGTTTTTAAATGCAAAAGAGCATATTTTGAAGGAAAACATGTTTCAATTCTTGATCCAGTGGTGTACATTTGGAAGAATATATTATCTTTCTCCTCCCATTTTTTACGCCACTGGCATTTGAAGCTATTTTTATTTTATTGTGTATTCCTCAATGGTTTCCACGTGAAAAACGCATAAGCTTCACATATCAAAAAATTTGTAGTTTTCAAGATATTTAATGTTTTTATGAAGTCTGTAAGATCACTTTTTACCAATGAAATTGAAAAAATATTTGTCATAATTTTTTTCAATAACTACCAAACTACTAATGGTTAGTGGTTAGAATATGTAACAGGAACTAATTTGTATCTAAAACGTTGGGAGGAGATTGTTGAATATACTTTCCCAAACTTGAGATTTTATTCACAAAAGAATAATTGATGACAATAAAAAATAAGATAATAACAAAGTTAAATTATTTCCCATTATATAATAATTGCATGCAAGAAACCGAAAACAGTTTATGTGGAGTGATTTGTGGTTTACCATCAAATACATATTATTATGTTTTTCTTCTATCTTCATAAACTTTCCCTTCTTTTTTATCAAAGATTAGCTATTAAATGACAAAACCGCTGTTGCCAGATACTCTACTCGAAATTTTGAAGGAACCCTTTAAAATATATAATTTTCAAGGGTCCTCTAAAATGTAGAACAGAACAGAATAGACCCCTTTCGACCCATTGTTGTGAAGTGAAATATTCTAATTTCTGTCTTCCGATTAACTAAACGTATACTCACAATTCAACAATTTAGCCCATTTCTTATGATAGACCCTGTATAGGTATGCATAATAATTGAATAATACGTTAGGAATATGAAAATCTGGCACTAAAATTGTAACTTCCCCATTGAAATTTGATATTAACCTACAATCATTTGTTCCAGAATTACGACTACGAAAACAGAAGAAGATTATCTTCACCAAGTCCTAGTCCAACTCGAGAACATCGTAACGGCAAAGCAGAATCGACACATGGAAGTTGGTTCAAGTCTTTAGACAGATTATCACGAAAAAAAACGAAAAAGGTAATTGATTTCAATGGCTCTTTATTTACCTTGGGCTAGATGGACAACATACAGAATTGCGCATATTTCTGAATGCACAAATCAGGCTTATACAGAACGAAGCAGAATGATAGTGGACACTAAATGTCACAGTATTCTGGGAATAACCTCTGACATAATGATTCAACAGTAAACCACGACCTGCCTTATACAGGTCTAATTCCAAATAGAGATGAATGGGTCCTCCGTAAGGATAAACTATTAAGAGCAAACAGCTGTTGGAACACAGACGGCTAAAAAGCACCCTCATTCTCTGGTGCAGGTGTATACGGGCGTAGACCTAGGACATAAATTTCAACCCCTCTAGGATCCTATGCAACCGTATTTCAGGCGGAAATTTAGTTTCGTGTGTGGAGAGATTGGAGCAAGCCAATCTCATACATGGAACAATAAAAATTTTCTCGGACAGCCAAGCGGCTTTGAAAGCAGTTAGCTCTCACCGTTTAACGTTAAATTTGGCTTTAGACTGCCAAAAAAGACTCTCCTCAATGGGAGAACTCAATAAAGTATTGCTTGGCAGGATCCCTGGCCATTCTGGCATGGAAGGCAACGAGAAGGCAGACTCTCTTGCACCGACCAGAGCCTAGTATTGGCATCGCAGTATGTTTTGCCAAAGACAGCAAGAAGAGCTTTAGGCTATTGGCATAAGTTGCCAGGATTGGTTCATTCAAAGGCTTTTATACATCCTTCGAAGAATGTCTCCAAAGAAATGTTAGACTATAGCAGGCATGACCTATATGCTAAAACTTGGACTGTCGGAAGATCCGACTTGCCCCCTTTGTCTGGAAGATGATGAACCAAGCTGAGCATATAATTTCTGCCTGCCACTGCCGTATCTGATGTTTGGCAGGGTCTTTCTCTCTCTCTCTCGCCCTCGGACCTGAAATAGCATTCACCAAATAAGCTAATTGGCTTTGTTAAGAAGCTGAATTTGTTTGGTGAAATCTGAATACGTGTGAGCCATAACAGACTCTTGCAAGTCGCAGTGGAGGTCCTTATAGACCCACACACCTAACCTAACCTAACCTAACCTAACCTAACCTACCTTGGGCCCATTCTACTACCACTGTAGTAGAGATGCGGTTGGTAGCCTTGAGCATATACACCTAACTCTTCTCTGATCTGATCGTTCCTCATCAGGTCTAGACTCCTTTGACGGCTCTTAGGTATTTCATATCCACTGCTTGTATCCTGATTTTTTGTGATTTATTTAGTACCCAACTTCCACTTCCAAAGATTGTTTACTTATTTATTTGATTATTTCTTATAATCAATTCATATTGACTAAAACATATTTTTTCGATGCATTATTTATTCCTTTGAAATTAATTTCCATATCTCCATCCCTCCGAAAACTTATATGTATTTGTATCAGGTCTACCCATATAGACCGGTAGCCTATGACACATGTAGGCTTCATTATTTCAAACGAAGGCCGTTATCACCATCGAGTCGAATGTATAATAGTAGTATATGACTATTTCCCAAGGCCCAAACTTGCTACAGGAGACATGGAAAATCATTATTGGGAAACTGTTAACAAATGAAGTTTCGGCGTTAAATGTATGTCACTAATGTTTTTAACATCTACCAAGATAGCAAAATCTTCGGCATACATTAGTTGATTGTTTTTATTCTTCACCTTTTCATCAATTTTTAACACTCGCTTATCAATCCTTAGTATCGCTTGGATTTGTAAGCCATGTTTTTTCATGATAAAGTAGTACCAAGGAATACATCCAAGTACGTGGCATCAATTAATTGCTTGTTCTAGTCTCGTGAATATTTTAAGATGTGATGTCCCCTATAGCGTCTATTAGCAAGTTTTGGTCTTGGGCAATAAGCCTTATTCTACTTGTTTTTCACATTAAACTGCTTCCATTTAAATTGTAATGAAGCATACAAGTGTCATGCTCTACCGATCTACTATTCTTAACCTTAACCTGTTTAGGAGTTTTTCACTACTGTTCATTTAGTTAATTATGAATTCATGTATCTTGTCAATAATTTGTGGTAATGTGCTGATGTATCTGTCGTTTAAGATCTTGGGCAAGTCTGTTTAGTACATTCTTGTCAGATGGATGCCTTGTATATTGCCATACCTTCCTCGCTTTCTTTTTTTCCTATAAAATCTTTCATCTCTTGTGGATAGTTATTTGCTGTTAACTCTTTTTTTTAATTTTGGTATGACGTTTCATGCAAATCCGTGCGGATAGTGAAAAATATCAGTGTCATCTCTACTATCGACTACTAATGTTTCTGCTTGTTTATCAAGCTGGTATCTGGTTTTCATAGATACATTCAGCTTGATTTTAACTTGTAACCTTCCCAGATCTGCCTTATTATTATTATGGTATGGAGCTCTGTCTTCATTAGACTTTCACTTAGAGTTAATATTATTGGCGATTAATCCGAAGACAGGTCAAACGATTCGTATAAATTGCTGATCAATTTCCATAGAGTCAATTTCTTCTTTATAGTCTTATCTATAGTCTTCACTGTCTAAACTGGCCGCCAACTAAAGAGTGCAGTGCTTCAGAATACGTCTATGAAATATCAAAAAAAATATATTACTCTCGTTATCATTCTAATTTATATTTCAATATGTTTCAGGGCGAGAAAGAGTCTAACTTCACGAGTGGAACTGAAGAAGAAACTCCCACGAAGCCCACGAAAAATCTACGATTCTTCGGAGATACCGATCAAGAATCGAACGACAGCATACGCCACAAAACGTCTATAAAACCCCGTTCAAGATTACCATCCAGATCGAATAGCCAATCTACACGCGATCTTCACAACATCTCTGAAGAATATAAAGCACCAAGGAGCCGATACAAATCGATGACAAATGTTTCAGAAACTGAAAGGGAACACAAGGGTTCTAAGATAAGTTTGAAACCACCTGTGTCTCCTAATCATCGAACTCCCAGAGATGTATCGCGACAAGATAAAGACAGAACAGGAAGGAGAAAGAATGAAGTTAGTTCCGTTGAGAGTTCTACCGAAGGAGAGAGCAGTCAACAATCCCAACGTAGCATTGTATATCTTCATGCTGCTACAGGTACTGTATTCATTTGTTTGGAAAAATTTTACCTGCAAATATACTACTTTTGGTGATTCCCTGAACATAAAAGGAAACAGTTTAATGTCTTTATTTTGCGTTCTTGTTCTATTTGCTGTTTCATGTTTATTTGGCAAATAAGTTGTACACTTGTTAATGACCTATGACATTACAGTATAGTAATAAAATATTAGTATTAGTAATATTTTGCGGCCGTTACCCATACGTTAAACGTCCAAATTTGAATATCAATTTCAAATTTAACATTTCTAAAATTCACAAAGACAAGGATTATTTATTATTAATATTTTTATGGAGTTTACAACGCTTTTGAGTTCAGGGGGGTGGAAGGTACTGAAATATCGCCATCAGTATCAGACATTTTGCGTTTTGTCAAGAGCTGTCAAAATATTTTGTATATATTGAAACATATAATTTCCATAGCACACGGTGACATTGTTGAATAAATTGAATTGCTGTTGATATTAGAGCAATAATATATTCATTTACAATTATCTAGTGCAATAATTGTAACGACCTCAAGATTATCTTGCCTCTGCCGCATGCGGCCTCGGCGATTGCTGTTCTTTTGGTACATTAAAAAGGTATTTCGCGGCCTAGGCATACAAAAAACTATTCGGTTCTCAGGGCTTTTTCAAATGCTTTTTTGTTGGTTAGAGCCTGGAATAGCTAATTCACGTGACGTGACCAGTAAGACTCACTGAACCCCATAGTATTTATTACTGAAAGTAGCTGAATAATAAAGCGACAAAGGTGACCTTCATGGTTCCCAGACGCACTTACGGCTCTAAATGGGGACTTAGACCCAGCATGGTACACTGGCTGTACAAAATGGTTGTCATTCCTAGGATCACATATGCATCTCTGGTATGGTGGCCAAATATCAGACAATCCTCTGGTATGCTAAAACTAAGCAAGGTCTATAGACTTGCATGCATTGGCTTTACAGGGGCAATGAGGACTACTCCTACAGCGGCGCTGGAGACAATGCTAGTCCTTCCTCCGCTACATTGTGTCATAATGTGCGAAGCAAGGGCAGCACTAACCCGACTGGAAAAAGCATCAGACCATGACGTGGCACATGGGAGAGGACACACAGAGATAAGGCATGTGGATGATGACATTTTCAAAATGCCAACAGACCACATGACCACCAGATATATCTTTCGCAAGAACTTCGAGATTGTCATCAAAGATCGAAAGGAGCTTGAGGAAGAGAACGCACCACCAGTTAGTAGAGCGAATGAACTGATCTAGTATACAGACGGATAAAAAAAATGAGCTCGGCACCGGAGCGGGCATATACAGCAAGACAAGCAAATATGAAGGAATCGTCTCGCTAGGAAAATACGCCTCTGTATTTCAAGCAGAGGTCTATGCAATACTTGCATGTGCAATGGCAAATAATATGAGAGCCTACAACAACAGGCAGATCAGGATCCACAGTGACAGTCAAGCTGCCCTTAAAGCACTTCAGAGCTGTAGGGTGACATCTCGGCTAGTATGGGAATGCGCCGAAGAACTTAGAAGACTGGCGACTCGGAACAGTGTAACCCTTCATTTCGAAATAGAACTAGTAAGAAAATAACCCCTCCAAAAATATCTCTTTGAATTTCACCTAAGAAAGTATTGGACGGGAGGGATGAATGCATTATAATACACATCAAGTTATTCAAGAAGGGGAAGGGAATATAATTATAATTGGACTCACCCTTCTTAAACCAAGTAATAGACTTGTATCTTGGCTCAGATATATTTTCAGTTAAGGATATTGGGGCACAGGATTTTATTGTCTGGGATTTTTTGGGGGCGGAGTTTTTTTGGCAGGATATTTTTGACAGGATATTTATGGTAGTACCTCAATAGAGAGTATTCGAAGCCTCCCAAAAAACACTCCGGCTTACGCTATTTGTCAATTTTGACATAAGGCATGTAATTTAGCTTAACTCGCTCCCGTAAGCCACCGGTAGCTTTCGGACGGTAGATACAGCGGTTACAGTAACGAAAAGGCGAAAATGTAACCTCAATTCAATGAATGTTATATTTGTATACTGTGATAGCTTTTTTCTGATCAATTACAAATATTTTAACAATCAAAATTGCGATTGCATACATTAATTATAATTATTAAGCTTTCAATTAATAAACGTAGTAGTGTCTTGAACAATTTGGAACAAAGTAGGATTCAGTTTTCGTTGGGCCGCAGGAGGCTCGAAAACTATATATTTATCTTTCAAAATAATCGTGCTGTTAGGTTTATGTTAACCGCTACCGGCTCCCAGGATATGTATGTTTCCGAAAACTCCCAAATGACATTAATTGTCTCTTTATCAATCATGTTATTCTCACTAAGAATTATTTTTTCCACTAGTTTTTTCTGTTAACTTTCGAGTTTTCTCCGCTTGCTAGTAGGAACAATAGTGTACCTAACACAAGCGTAAAGTGACTTTTCCGCACGCTATTGCTGCTATAACTCCGCTAAAGCGTCGTTCGGACATCTGCAATAGCGTGCGGAAAAGTATCAGATTACCTAGAAAGCGTGTTTCTAAATTTTATCAAGCTATAATTTAATTGAACTTTTTTGTTTGAGTCACATTTTAGTGGATCATCAAATTTCCCTTATTATGAATAAAACAAAAGATATATTACCCCCACACAATTGTTAACTACTTTCATGCTGCCCAAACATCTGGAATAAGTCTCTTCAGTATTTTATTTGGGTGTTTCTTTTTTCAGTTGGTGACATTCCTGGACCAGGTTACATGAAAAATGGCCGAAGAGCAGCATCCAGAGAAGAACTAGCTTCTAATGGCTCAAGAATTCAGCAAGTCAAAACACTGAGTCGATCTTTCTCAGTGCTGGCTCCTTGGAAACCGCGTCATCCTAATGACAGTATGAATATCGATTACAACCAACATTCCAAAAATGGAAAGAATGGTAAATTCGAACAGAAGGTATCCAAAAGTCCTCCGCATCGTAAAGAAAACTCTTCTACTCTAAAGAAAAAAGCACAGGAATCGAAAAGGAAAGAAAACGGTTCAACATTGCTCAAAATATCGAAATCGAAAGAAAATTTATCTTCGCAAACTTTAGGAAGGTCAAGAGATGATTCAACCAAGGGATCTACTTCCACCCTTTTCAAGAAAAAAGATCGTCTTCCTAGAGAAAATTCTCGATACAATCGAGAAAAAGAAGAAAAGAAAATAGCTTCTAAAAGCCTTTCAGTAGAATCTCTAGGGCGAGAAGAACGAAGGAGTAAGAACCGAGATATTTCTAGGTCCGTGTCAATGCCAAGAGATCCCGAAAAATCAGCCGGATGGTTTAAAATATCTAAAAAAAGCAAAATAAACGGCGCGCATAGACTGTGATTCCGTACACATTTTGTGTATTTTACGTACTTAGGATTCAGTGGCGTATCGATATTAATGAAAATACTAGATTTTAACAATTTTAACCAAAAGCACATTACTCACTCATCTTAAGTGGTCGAATTATTTCAGAAAATGTATCGAAACACTTAGCAAAGCTAATAATATTCGTTCACCGTATTAAGTCTAATTATGTGAGAAAAAAACAATACCTACCTATTTTATATAACATCCCGTATTTAGTCAATAATTAATTGGAGCTAAATAATATGATTTAGGTTCGAAATATTTCGCTTTTCAAGGACATAATTTACTGAAAATGAGAACGTTCTAATTTCACTTCGGATACGCCACTGAAAATAGTGCCATTTTGAAAAAAAGCTTGTGGATTTTATGTTCTCCCACATTTACTGGTTAAATTGTGTCCGAGATGAACCATTTAAAGTCTTAACTGACTCCGTCACCACGTTTTTGATAAGTTGAAGAAAAATAACGGGGATTATTAGTCCTTTTTCGAGCAGTGGGACAGTATAAACTATAAGATGAATAAAAACATAACATTCTGTTGAATATCACAAAATACTACCAAACTAATCTTCTGTTTTTCTTTTTAAATATATCCACTGCTTCATTCGCATCAATTTTTATCTCATTTCGAATGTTCATGAGAGCCAAGCCATTCAGTCTGCTCGCACTCGTTGTGTTCTGCAAGTAGTTTTCAAGTCTTCTCATGCTTAAAAAGGGGTAGCAGTGGAAACAGGTATGGTAGCCAATATTTGTGACAATGTGTAAACATTTGTATATAGTTTTTGGTCACACTTATCCAAGCATTCCAAAGCTGATTTTGGAGTAGGGGAGGTGGGAGTCATAGCTGCTTTCAACGCTTCAAGTTCTGCTTTGACGACAGAGCAACACTGCCGAATACATACAAAATGCCTCTTCGATTTCACAACTAGCGCAAAATTTGACGATAACACACCAGATAGTTAATATATTAACTTTTCTCCATTGAACCAAACACTTGCAAAATTGAGTTACTTTTGCTAAGAATACCAGCTAATTTGACAAAAAAATACTAGTTCAGCAACTTATTGGAGCAGTGCAGCGCAGAGCAGCATGGAACTATTTTGTAATGGAGTAAAAGATAAAATGTTGGTCTGCCAAATATATACCTACCAAAGCTAACAATGGTATTCCATCATTTTATTTCCAAAGGTAGATAAGGATATAAGGATACAATTAATATTTTTCGTTGATTATGAGTTTATGAATTTAATATCCATATAACAAAAAAATATATAAAACAAGTACTTTACATGGTATAAAAGTTGAGCTAATTGATGGATGTCATGAATATAAATCTGAAAAAAATTTGTAGTGGTAACCATCGAATTGGATCAGGTAAGATTTACCCGGGTGAATTTTTAGGAGTCAGTTAGACCACATTAAGCTAGAACAATGTGCCTTATGTATAATTTTAGGTATGGTGAAAATTTGATTTTCTTTTCATTACCTTAAAAACTAGTGAAAGGGAATTTGAATTTTAGATTTAGTGATTTTAATTTAATTTTATATTTCGCAACGCTCAAATTAATACGAATAGCTGAGATTATTTCTTTTAACAATTATTCAAAAATTTTGAAATTATTTTTCCAAGATGAAATTTATTTCAAAGTTAACTTCTGCAATTGATTTTGGATAAGAGCAAGTGAGCACTATAAATTGAAAAGAGAGAACAGCATACTCCCTCTCTGCGTATCGCCCACTTCTCTAGATAGTCTCTCTTTGTTGTTCTATTGCTTCCTCTCTTCCACTCACAGAATGGCTATATGGAACATAGTTATTTGACGAATCTGTACCTATGTATATTGGGGTGACATTCACTGAGACCAACGTTGAGACCTAAAACCAGGTGTACATGAGAAGTTTACTGCACATCCTTTTACAGACAAAATTATATGAAACTCCGCATAGACTTGGAAAATTCAGTTTTGTCTTCATACCTATTTGTTATGAAAGTCATGAACCAGTGTAGTGAGATAGTGGAAAGATGCCATTCAACGGGATGTAAGAATTGTCACTGTAGTTTAAGAAAATTAAAATGTAGGGTTGCTTATCCAGGATCGATTCAGAGATGTCAGTCACGACTTCCGTTTCGTACATCAGTCTCACTTGTTTTGACTAGAAATCAATCGGATTGGTCCGAAAATACCTAGTTATATGCAACTATGCAGAGTCAGGATTTAAAATCAATATTCAAGGATAACAAAACGAATGAAACAAGATTAGGTACAAGCCAGTTTTCAAAATATATCCGACGTCAATTTGTATTATATGTAGGTGCCTAACGTTTAATTTGAATTCGATCGTCTTTCGAAACTAAAGTGTAACAAATCTGACAGATTTAATAGATACCTATTCACTGAAAGAGATGTTTTCGGAAGTGAGACATATTATGTGTACTAGTCCACTCTGTAAGTGATTGTTAGAAGAAAAATTATTCAGTTGTTCATTCTTACTTATATAACTGAAATCATAACTGTTTTAACTAAACTTTTGTAAAATAATTTCAAATATTGCATTTATTTCGCAGAAATAAAAACTTGAATAACATGGTGCTATATTAGTTGTATACTAAATACCCTATTGTAAAACAATGTAAATAACAAGATTGTTGTAAATTTTTGGTTAGGGTAAAACCTCTATATTATAATAATTCCAATGTTACTGTTTTTTGTTACCAAATTGTAATAGCAAAATTTGGAATAATATTTCGTATCGGCATACTAATGAGTATTATAAGAATCATCAATATTTACGTACTAAACGAATTAAGTGTGTAAAAAAAATAAATCAAACTTCAGTGAAGGAGATCACATTTTATTTATATTCCCATATCCTTAGACTAGTGGCAGCACTAGGCGTCCGGTGATGTCAGCACGCCTTAGGGGCCGGATTATAGCAAAAAGATTACCAATATTATTAATAGTTATTCATAATTCCGTACGTATAACGCGTGAGCACAGTATTTACCCAGATTCCAGCTCTTAAAATCAATTCCACCACACTCTGTCAACAATGCAAAACAACATATTATTATTATTATTATCATTCCAAGTATACACTTGCTCAGCACTTGCTGGTAATGTTCACCTATCCCGAGCGTGTGTAAACGCAAATGGGATAAGGCTCGGAAGTCACATAACGATGATCGGTACCACCTCTATTTTCTCTGCATGCCACATCTGTCCTATCTCAATTGCAAAGTCGGTGTATTTTGCAATTTTCTCGTTGTATTTGTCCAGAATATTGTTATTATTGGGTACAGCAACATCCACCAGATAAACCGAGTTAGCTTTTTTATCCACAACTACAATATCAGGCCGGTTATTCGTCACCCGTCTATCGGTGATAATTGACCTATCGTAGTATAGTCTAAAATCAGCATTCTCTAGCACCGAATTCGGATAGTACCTACTTGTATTATGGGGTGTTGGTGTTACATCCAAATTTTTTTGGCCAACTTCTGATGAATGATGTTGCAAAGTTGATTGTGCCTGCGTAGGTAATCAATGTTAGCTAAGGCTGAACATCCCGACGTTATGTGTTGTATCGTTTCTGTTGTTTGTTGGCACCTTCTGCACTTGTCCGTAGCAATGTTTGGATCTTTTATGACAAATTTCCTGTGATTGTTGGTATTAATCACTTGGTCTTGGATTGCCATCATAAATCCTTCTGTTTCTGGAAATAATGTTCCATCAGCTAGCCACTTATTTGATGCTTCTTTGTCGATATGAGGTTGATTGAGGTCGTGATGATGTCGACCATGAAGCGCTTTCTGGGCCCACTCCACCTGTTTGTCAGAATCTGTAACGATTTCAAGTCTCAAATCGGGGCTTACAAAATTTAAGGGGAATAGTTTTTATCTGCTTTTGCGACCATCTCATGCAATTCAGATGTTTCAGCCTTGGCAATGAAGAATTCTTGGAGTCTAGATATTTGTTTTTTATGTAAATTAACCATGTCCACTAGACCTCTCCCTCCCTCTCTTCTTGGTAGTGTTGTCCTGATAACTGATGATGTCGGATGGTGACATTTGTGTTTGGTCATCATGGTACGGGTTGTTCTTTAAATATCCCCCAGCTCTGTCTTTGTCCACTTATTATTTTTATTATTATTATTATTATCATTTCAAGTATACACTTGCTGGTAATGTTCACCTATCCCGAGCGTGTGTAAACGCAAATGGGATTAGGCTCGGAAGTCACATATTTAGAAATTTACGGACAGTGTGACAGGTATTTAGAATGGCAGCCTTCTGCAGATCGATGTATGTATTTTTGTGAAGACCTAGTTTGGTAAGGCTGTCTTGTAAAATTTTGGGAATTAGTCCCGTAGATGAAACGATGATCGGTACCACCTCTATTTTCTCTGCATGCCACATCTGTCCTACCTCAATTGCAAAGTCGGTGTATTTTGCAATTTTCTCGTTGTATTTGTCCAGAATATTGTTATTATTGGGTACAGCAACATCCACCAGATAAACCGAGTTACCTTTTTTATCCACAACTACAATATCAGGCCGGTTATTCGTCACCCGTCTATCGGTGATAATTGACCTATCGTAGTATAGTCTAAAATCAGCATTCTCTAGCACCCGAATTCGGATAGTACCTACTTGTAATATGGGGTGTTGGTGTTAACTAATCCAAATTTGTTGGCCAACTTCTGATGGATGATGTTGCAAAGTTGATTGTGCCTGCGTAGGTAATCAATGTTAGCTAAGGCTAAACATCCCGACGTTATGTGTTGTATCGTCTCTGTTGTTTGTTGGCACCTTCTGCACTTGTCCGTAGCAATGTTTGGATCTTTCATGACAAATTTTCTGTAATTGTTGGTATTAATTACTTGGTCTTCGATTGCCATCATAAATCCTTCTGTTTCTAGAAATAATGTTTCATCAGTTAGGCACTTATTTGATGCTTCTTTGTCGATATGACTATAACAAATCATAGGAATGTACACATAGATATTAAATAAATACATAAATATATATTCGAATATGATTATTGTTTTAATTCATGGCGCAGTTTTGAAGATTTAGTGGAAACTTCCAAAAAAACTAGATCCGGCACTAGAAATTGTTATTGTCCCCGAGTCAACAGTGCAATTTGGTAAGAAATTCAGAAAATATTTTAAACTGGCAACATCGCGGCCATACCGAGTTAAAGGTCCAAGGTCATTGACGACGGAGCTGAAAATCGTTTGATGAAAACGGTCATAGTGGAAATAGTGTTGTTCAAGAAAACGATTAGGCTGATCCTTCTGTAGCTAATGGTGGTGAATGACCAAGAGTTAAATAAAAATAAGTAACTATATTTAGGAAATTACAAAATTTTATTCCATAAAGTAAAAAGTGGTGTCCAAAAGCTTTTTAAAGAAAAAAAAGAAATCATTTCAAACTTATATTGGCTTTATTTCAGAAAATATAATACAAATAAATTTAAGTAATAAATAATCTACTGTTCATAATAAATAATTTTTGTTGAATCAAGGCATTATTATATAGTAAAAAAATAGATTCAAATTCAATATATGCATAATTTGTTATTTTAAATGTGGTTGTAAAAAAATATGTATGAAATTGCTTAATTCTGCAGTTGTGAGAAAAGTAAAACTTTGGGCACTTGTACAATCTATTTTTTAGGCATGATTTGGAATAAAATGTCGCCGCAAAGAATATGCCGAATAACAAGAATTAATTGTCATACATCGAATAATATTGAATCAATATCAGTCATATTTGTAAAATATAATAAAAACATAGAGAATTGTAAAGACAGTGAAGTAACTAAAACTATTGAAGTTTTTAGCATGAAATAATTGCTCCATAAAAGGTAGAAAGGACAACACAGATACAAAATTATTTGCTGATATCAACATATACAATTACAGAATATCAAATGATTAAGAATTGTCCATATAGTAACTGGAAACCCTTAGCACAAAATAAGATTTCACCTATAACATAATATTCTTCCTTGCCAAGATACAAGGTGTTTCATAATAAATATTTAAAATTATTTTAGCCCTCTGTTTTCACACATAATTGAAAAACAAATGGTGGCATTTCATTAAAATTTACATGTAAAAGTATCCACTAGAACCTATAGTAAAACCCTTTTTTGCCAGAATACGAAAAATCAACAACATTAAAATACAATATAATGTAGGATTTAAAAAGAAACAGAATTATAAATAATAATAATAATAATGTGAAGCTTTTTTCTTCCTCTACAACTTCATTTCAAACTTTTTCCATTACTACATATCAAATTCTTGAGAAACTATATGTTTCTGCAATATACACTAACATTAAGTAAATATTTTTAATTCAAAATCAACATAAGAGTAAGACTTAGAAAAATATATTGCTCAGGAAGTTTTCCACAACATATTAAGAGAAATAGGATTTCAGATAGGAAAAATGTTTTTGAAATTACCCAAAATAATATTTCCTGATACACAATTTAAGACAAAAATATTTTTAAAGCATATTTTAATTTAGTATTATAACATCTGTTACATTTTCCATGCTGGAAATATCAATCAATAGCAAAAGAGTTTAGATAAAACAGGTTTCATTTGCAACAACTTAATTGCTCTGTTAAAGAAAAAAATAAATTAGTTTGGTCCAGTAAATGTATTCTCCATCTCATCTTAAAATATTATTGACGATATGTTGCGTTATTAAATTAAAAATATAATCCTTCACAGTATATATGAGACAGTTTCAATAAAAATTGATAATTTGTTTCTTCTTTAAATATACTGAAAATATGTTGGACATACCAAAAATAAAATACTGTGAAAGATTGAACTCTTCATTAAGAGTGATAATTTTTATGTTCCATCTATATAATAATGGAAACAAAATTCTCTTGGGCTTTGGAGGAGCAGTACTACAGAATGACTAATATATATTCTTGTAGCAAATTTGACCCTCTACAAAAAAAAATTATTCTCATCAAACTGCATTAAATAATATAAGTTAATACAGGAAAATTTTTTTTAAATGTAATGAAGATCTTTCAGAATAACAATTGCAGGTTGAAAATATAATTATTTCATTAACAAAATTATTATAAGCAAAAAAAGTATGATTAATTTTTCAATTTAATACAAATATCTTACAACCAATGGTATATAAAAAATGTTTATAGAGATATACTATAGCCAATAGGTTCTACAAAAAATATCTCAAAACATTTTTTCATACTTAGACCGTCAGCCCGCTGCAAAAAAGCCTGGTGATAGTTAAACGTATGCCTCCTGAGACTCGGTAATTTTGCTCATTTTCATTAACAATCAAGCGAAATAAATATTTGCCCATGGGGGAAACGACAAATAATTTAACTGTTTATTGCAGTGAAAAATTGCATTTTGCAATTTTAGTTTCACGTATGCCGAGACATCAAACGTTAGTTTATGAAAAAAAATGACAAGAAATATTAAAATTTATTACTAATTTATATTTAACCTTTAATAACTTTGAAGAGTGAAAATATCAAAAAATTATAGTAGCCCTATTTTGTAGTGTCAAATTTCCTGCAACCATCTGTCATTTTACAGTATTGCTCCCTACATGAGCTATAAAATACCAGAGTTTGAGATAAGTGTGTTTCCATATTATTTAAATGGAACAGAAATTGTCAATGAGACATCTCTTTCTTTATACCTATATAAACATGAAGAGTTCAAACCTTCACCGTACATATTTCATTTTTATCATGTCCAACAATGTTTTCAGTATATTTCAAGAAAAAAATCAAGTCTAGTATTCAGTACATCGATAGATTCAATCATTAAAATGCAAGCAGTTTGTGTCTAACAGATTCACCATAAAATATATCACAAAATTATAAAAATAGAACTCAACACTCTATAAGCAATTAAGAATAGATTTGTTTTTATTTTTAGTTTGTCCGAGTGATTCAACTTTAACTTCAACTTCAAACATTTCCTTTTCAACAACAACTATTACCTTCAAGCAGCTTTTCTTCTCACTTACTGTGTTAGAACAATATTTTATATTTAGAATTGCAGTTCCATGAGGTTCCAGAGCACCTTCTTTAGGTTTTACGTCCAATTGACTCTGACAAGTTACTTTGAAATTTAGTCTTTTACCACTTTCAGACTTGAGGAAAACAGTGTCTTTGTATTTGTATGGAAGTGTCAAAAGTATCATTAACGGAGCCACATAGCATGAATTCAACACATTAGATTTTGCAGCAACCATTGTAGTATCTTGGTATAAAGACTGATATAATCCTGAATCATCAGAAAATTGCTGAATAATTGTTTGTTCTGGGTCTCTCTCGAGGGTTAAAACAATTTGATGATGCTTGAATAATTTTAAAATTTCTTTAACATTAGCTGGTGATTCTTTAAACTTAATTAAATCTATTGGCATAACTTCTCCATCAATTTTTTCTTTGAGGATATTTGCTAAGGAATCTATATTATTAAAGCCACCTTCTATGCTTTTTGCACAAATTCTTCTCAATCTACCTCTATCTACTTCAGCTCCAAATGTAACTATTAAATTTCCTAAATCAGTTACTACTGGATTATGAACAGGCTTGTATGTAGAATTATAATCCTCACTTGATGGCCTGTAACTAATCACGACATCTCTCTGCATTTGAGGCATCAGTACAAATAAATTTGGATTAATGCAAAGTTTACATGCATCTAGAGATTGTAATGAAATATAAATA
The DNA here is from genome assembly GCA_910591675.1 of Galerucella calmariensis. NCBI lineage: Eukaryota > Metazoa > Arthropoda > Insecta > Coleoptera > Chrysomelidae > Galerucella > Galerucella calmariensis. Next base: position 19,804 of record CAJUYG010001237.1, read on the forward strand.
AAAGCTGGTAGATCTCCTTTATTTTTAACTTTGAAAGTGGAGGATATTAAAGTTCTGTCATCTAATTTACCAAGTGACATCCAGAATTTACCAGCTGTGTCCCTTATTAAATTGCTAAAATCTACCTTAAACAATCCACCATAGCCAAAAAGTCTAACGGATTGTTTCTTTGTTTGTATCAAATTTTGATCCAGTGAAGTAAAAGCTAGTTCGTCCACAGCTGCACCTTGTTTAGTTGGAATAAATGATACAATAATGGCTTTTGATTCATGAGCATGCAATAATAGTTTGTTAGAACTCAGAGGCTCACTATCGTTTCTATTATCTTTACGAATTTTAAATTCTTGGCTAGAAAGAGACAGCTGGATACCAAGTCTTTTTGCAGATCTGTTTCTAATAATAAACTCTTGAGTAATGGATTTTCCAAGTTTAACACAGCCCCAAATTAATTCACATTTGGTTGTTTCGATTGGAATTTTACCATTTTGCAAGGAAGATAAAGCACTTGAGGCTCTTGATGAAGACTGTGACGGACATAGTTGATCATTGGGAGTTTTAATATTCAAAGAATCTATGTTTTCTTTGTTAAAAATTTGTTTTATTGCAGAATTTTCAGAGTGATCACTTGTATAGGAAGAATTTCTACTAACTGGTAAGGAATTTCGTGATTTATTGCCTAATGACACAAATTTTGACTCTTCACATAATTTGAAGATTTTATTAGCAGCACTTTTGGGTGTATCATTTGATTCAGCTAAATATCTTTGAATCATAGAAACACTTATTTTTTTCTGATTTTCATTAGGACTACCTTCATCTGAAGAAAATTTATCTGTAGTACTTAATGTTGATTGGGACTGAAAGAGTGGTACAGGTTCCCTAGTTACATCTGGACTTTCACCCCCAGGAAATTCAGATAATGTGTCACATCTTTGTTGAAAAAAGTTGCCAACAGATTCATTTCCAACAGTTTGAATATGAGAAAATGGCTCATTCTGTACGGGAATTTCATTTTTTTGTCTCCATGAAATTTCATCAGCTAAAAGCATACTGGCAACATCCTCTCCAGGCTTGAACATATTGCTTGTTTGTTCACCTGCATTTTGAATTACTTTCTTAAAATCATCCACCCAATTATCAATGCTTAAATTGCTATTAGTTAATTTGTAAGATAGTTCCTCCAA
>CAJUYG010001237.1:44380-83288 GCA_910591675.1 Galerucella calmariensis
AATTATGGCCAGGCCACTTCCAAATCTGATTATCCCTTGAATCTAAAATAAAACCGGCAATCTCAAAAAAAACTATAAAAGGTACCACTAATTTTGACACACAGTGTAGAAACAAAAGATCCTGAATATAATTAAGATGCACCAATTCATATAAATCTTAATTGTATATTAACGACTTGTGAAAAAAAATAAAATGTGAACTTAATATAAACCCGGCGAATAATTAAAACCAATTAACTTCGCAATTGAAATCAAAAACACATTTTCTAAAACAACGTTACATTTATTTATCCTAATCTCAAACAAAACAACTTTTCTAACAACAAAAAAAATAACCGGTACGGAAATTTCCATGAAAATATCAAACTTTTCTATTTTACGGAGGTACGAAAATTTTCAAATAAACGGTGATAAAAATATGTTTACCTTCTTACGTCGGTTTCGGTATCGTAGTTCACTTTTGTCACAACTTTAAAAAAAAAGAATTACTGTCTTTAATTGAAAATATATGCCGGTAACCGGATCGGAATAACACAAACTTGGGACACACACTTTACGTACAAAAATTAGCAACGGTCAACGGTAAAGGTAAAGGTAAAAGGTAAAAGGTGAATCAGCGGTCGGTCTCTGTCTCCAAATCAATTCTCCTGCTATTTATATCCTCATTGTCGCTAGTAAAATTTAGATACCACAAAAAATTTGTCATATACCAGACGTATTTTGAAATTAAATAAATGGTATATATACCAAATGTCCTTATCGATTGAAAAAAATTTTAACTTTAGAAACTACTAAATTTCATGATAGAATTCATTTACGTACCTCCGGTCTTATACTAAAAAAAATATACAAAACAACAATATACCTAACAATAAATAAAAATCAATTTAATAAAAGAAAAGAGAGTTTGAATTTAAGTAACGAGTTATAATATATTTAAAGTGTTGAAAATTAACCCTGTATCTATAACAACAAAAATAACTCGTTACATAATCAATCGCCTAATAATCGATTATCATCGACCGATTATCAACAATCGATTAACCTCAATCGATTAATCGATAACCTAACGTGAAGAACTAAAGTTCTAAGAAAGATCAATCTTGCAAAAAATTATGGAAATAATGGTAAAAAATGTATTCGAATAAATTCAAGTATATCACCAGCACTGCGAATACCAGCTTTGCATAGAATTTTAATGTAGCATCGGTGTTTCAGTGGTAGAATGCTCGCCTGGGTTCGATTCCCGGCTGAAGCATATGAATCGCTGCTTCGTAAACGAGAAAGAGAGAGAGGCTCAAGGCACATAACTCAGCAACGTAACGTAACGTTACGGTCAGATCTATTGCGAATTACCCCCTGTCGCTTCGCTCCAACCTAACGTAAAGAACTAAAGTTCTAAAAACGTCTGTTATTCGATTTAGATAATTAGTCATTTATACAGCGTGCCTACGGATGAGGTATCCTATAGGTGAAAAATGTTTAAATATTAGTTGAAAAATGTTATTCTTGATAAAAAGTTTTGCTCGTTCTGAAACTCCATTAAATGAAATAAAATTCAAGTTTTTCAAAAACCCGTCTCATTTTATAGCCAGTTTTATGAAAACCGTATACATTTTTTCACTAAGTTCGAAAATAGTGTATTAATCTAGTGAGTGAAGTTTACAATGTACCAAGTAACTGTCAACTTTTATAAGTATTTTTCAATTTTCCCTGTATATACGCTCCACGTAAGCGGTAAAGCAAAATATGATGGCGTCTCGTGTGCAGTAACCAAAGCAACCGACGTGCTGTTGAGATTTAGAGGCATCCCAGTAAATATGTTCCTTTCTTTCTTCCTGTTATCCTTATGCCTTCTCAGGCGTCGGATTGGAGTTCTTCCTGAACCCATGTTTTCCATTCTTTTCTGTCCCTGGCTAATTTCTTCAATCTGGTCTATCCATTTCCTCCTGGGTCTTCCTCTTTCTCTTTTTCTTGATATTCCCATTTCCATTACTTTTCTCGCTATTCTATCTTGCTCCATTCTTACTAGGTGGCCAAACCAGTTCAATTGTTTCTTTTTAATATTTGATATTATTGGGTCTTCGTTAGTTATGCTTCTGATTTCTTCGTTCCTTACTTTGTCCCATTCCGTTTTTCCTGCTATTCTCCTTAAATATTTCATTTCCATTGCATTTATTTTTGTTTCATGCTTTTTCTGCAGTACCCAGTTCTCACTGGCATAAGTTATAGTTGGTACTGTTACGAACTCAGTAATTCAGAAGCCGGTCCTGTCGCAAACTATGAATGCGACCTTTCTAGAAAGGTTCTCGAACAGGTAATGTTCGAGACTGTTCTCAAACAGCGTACCAGGCCAATGGTTTATCGCGAATGATCTGGAATTATAAAGTATACGCAGAGGTTGTATATTCAAGAATTTCCTAGAGATTCGAAGTACTATATATACGCGGGCTTTCGAGGGAGTAGGAGAGTTGTACAGTGAATCGGTAAACAGTTTCCGTATACAGTGAGTGAACAGAAAGTGAATATAAATAGTGTTGAAGATAAATTAGGACAATTATTATACCGAGTGTAGATACATTAATAGACATTAAGTAGTGTGTATATAAATTAAGTTTAGTATCGTGTTTAAGTGTTTCTTTAATAAATCAATAGTAATTAGCCATAGTGAGTATATAATTTTATCCCACGTTAAAAACTGTTTAAATAAATAAGAAAAACATTACAGTACTGTAATTTTTGGAACTTTAGTTCTTTACGCCAGGTTATGTTTGAGCGACCAGGGGTCGCGACGCAAAAGATCTGACCGTTACGCGTTACGTTACGCTACGTTATGTTACATTGCTTCGTTATGTGCCTTGCTTTTGCGTGCTTGTGCCTCCTTAGTCTCTCTCTCGTTTACGAAGCAGCGATTCATAATAATAAATATGCTCCTGGCCGGATTCGAACCCGGGCCGCCCGCGTGCAATGCGAGCATTCTAACCACTGAACCACCAATGCTATATTGAAATTTTATGCAAAGCTGGTATTCGGAGTGCTAATGATCTACTTGTATTTGTTCGGATAAATTTTTACTATTATTTCCATAATTTTTTTTGCGCGATTAAGGGGTCTAGTTACTTTTCGAAATACAGGGTGTTGAAATTTTGAAAGCTTGAATGTTTTAATTCGATAACTTTAAAATGGATGGATAAATTGATTTGACATTTGGCAGGTAGTTTTTAAATGTAAAAGGGCATATTTTGAAAGAAATTGTAGTTTGTGCAACTAGTGTGGATATGATGGCCATATCGCACGAGGACGAAGATGGAGCACGACGCCGTAGGCGGAGTGCTCAATCGTTCAAGTGCGATATGGACAATCCACACGAGTCGAGCAGCATATTTTTTCTACGACCCACTTAGGAAAAAATCTAGAAAATAAAAATTTCTATAAACTGTAATATAACTTCAAATTAAAAATTTAACAATTCAATTTTATGTTTCCACTAATTTTGTGGTAAACGAATGTCCAATTGGTATAATGCTACGGTTTCCTTTTTTAAATATACGATGCTGTTATAAGTAGATGTTGCCAGTCGGACTCCCTCATGAAGGGTACCGTACCATTATCTATAATAATGAATATTCTGCTAAATATTTCAAACGTCTACCTGTTGTCGTTATTAATATCAAGCAGAATGATTATTTAAAAATAAAATTAACAATAAAAAAAATTCCTCGCGGGGGATCGAACCCGGGTCTACCGCGTGAGAGTCTGGTGTGCTTACTACTCAACCACCAAAGAATATACAAATTGTTTATCTATAACGTCAGATGTATTACATAACTTTTGCTTAAAAGGAACTAAAGTTCCTACCGTGTGTCCCACGACACGTTCTACCTTTTTTTGTATATCTCCATATTTGTATTCATATCAATGTATTTATGGCTTAGTAATGTTCGATTTAAAGAATAATATAATCTTGTTGATTTATTTGCCTGTTATTAAGTCCTGCGTCTATTTTCCTTCTGTTAAAATACTTCCTAGGTAGTTATAGGTTGTTACTCTCTCTAATATTTTGTGATTACATTTCAATTCCTCGTAATTATTCCCCTGTATTTCATTTACTATCATTACTTTGGTTTTTTCTGTATTTATTATTATTTCCATCTTTTCTATTTCTCTTGTCAGTAAGTTAGTAAACTCTTCATAGTGTGTTAGATACGAAGTATCATGTTTGATATATTATTTGATAATAATTCCCACTGCCCAGGGCTGACAGAGTGAAGATTCACAGATTAAGATTCGGGCATACAGCATTAACGTACGCGTTTCTCTTAGAAGGACAAGAACCCCCGATATGTCTTCATTGTGGGGAATTAACCACAGTGTCGCATATAATATGTGAATGTCCAGGATACGGAAATATGCGGCAGATTTTTAACATATCTGATATTCTCGCAGACAATTTCACGAACGCCAACAAAATTCAAAATGTATTAAAATACTTAAAATCAACCAACCTCTTCAATAAAATATAAGTATTGTAATCGAAAAAGATTAGATTAGTTCTCTTATAATTTTGCTATTGTGTTGAACGAAACGATTGCTAGTCTTCCTACAACCAGTAGAGACATATTGTTGATAATTAAGTTTCATTGCTGTTGGCAGATCTTTTAAATATTTTTTCAAAATTGTATAATTTTGGATTTTTCCTGGTTTAAACAATTTTGTATACGTTTATACGGATGTAACTGGTTGGAGTTAACGAGAAAATATGAAAAACGTCTCTAGCAATAAGGCTTACTGTGCGAGAAAATATTAATATGGAGCTAAAATAACAGGTGATTCCAGTACAACTTAAGGGTGCTTCCTTACCATCTTAATTGGCCACATAGCAACTCAACGAAAAGTACCCCTGTGTGGGGTAATGATTCAAAACAATTGAATATTATTGTTTTTTCATTAACCGTTACAGGGCCGATTTTTCGTCGTTTAGGCGTCTCTTTCAAAGTTTCCTTAATCACACTAGAATTCACGATAGACAGCAAACTGCACTTTGTGTGCCCCTATGACACAATATACTATTTCAATTCCGATTTGTAGCAGTTTAAAAAATGAACAAAAAAGTTTATCTAGTGAATGAGCAGAAGTATTCAAAAAATATACCAATTTCATTTTAATTTAGGTGTGATAGCCGAAGGACAAAATGATGTCGACAAAGCTCTCACCCTAATGCATCTAGAAGCTAAAGAATTTACCGTCGAGACCACCACTCTTCAAAGTTTACAACAGCTCATTCAATGGGTTGCAGATTTAGCGCTTAATCTTCTTCTAAAGCTTCCAGATAGTCGGCCAGCACCTGGGAAATCTTATGAACTATTAAGAGACGTCAAGGCTTTAAATATGCTGAGAGAAATGTTGGTATGTATTGAAAGCATGTATTAAAATGAAGTATCTTGAAGAAATCTTAAAAATTATTTGGGTTTTGTTAGATAGTCAATTGATTAATAATTTTAAAGAGTTATATTTGTTGGTGAATTTTTCTGACTATTTCACTATAGTGTTTTCCACTGGCAAAATACTATAACAACGGAATCTTTTCTACTGACTGCACCTGCACTCAATTTATTTAAAATGTCATAGCGTTAGATTAAATCATTTCAAAAATGAGTGTTTCTAAAGAAAAATACAGATTTGGAACCCAATCCATTGCAGAAATTAAGAAGGCAGTGTCGGAGAATATATATCTCCAAAGCTTCCTGTTGGTAACAAACTTCCATACCTTTCGAAAACTTTGCCGTCATTTTGTCTCTTGTGATATTATTTGTGGTGAAAAATGAATTTATTTTGTAAAAAATATCAATCCTACAACTTTTACATTGAATGTATACCTCTCTGTACATACCGTACCGGGTATCTGATTAAGAGATTTGTATTACAAACTATGAGGCTGAAACTGGCAGCCGGAGCAAGAAGCCGAACGCTATCGTCATACCTTTTGCATTAGGGAACAGCAAGAAACAATAATTTTCCACAAAAAATGTTTCATTGTTTATACGCATCTTTGAAATTTGATAAAAAAAATTTTATCACTTTAAAATACAAAAAAAATCCCTATTACGACTGCTAATGTCCCCGCCATCTACTCTGTTAAAAAAATAGCAATATAAAATTTCACAAAAAGGCTATAGATACTATACGCCTGATAAAAATTTGATACAACTTTTTTTTAGTGCTTTAATAACGAAAACTAACATTCAATATCAACGACTGCTAAAGCTGCTGTCATCTACACTGTTAAAAATGAACTGACACTGAACAAAGCGGAGGAAAGTAAAGAGCAAGATACTATAAGGTGAATCATATGTTAAACTTGGAAATCAACTGATAATTGACATTGTCAGACCAAAAATAAAACCTTTATATCCGAGCTGGAAGTAAAAGTTAACAATTGTTCACTGTCCAACGTTGAAACTAGTCAAAAATAACGTTTTCTTCATCCACGGCTGAAAGTATGTACTTGCTACTTCTGTTGAGAGGCATTTATGCTTTCCTACCAAAGCATAAATGTCGGACTTTCTGCTTCCCAACAAAAGCAGCAAGTACGTACTTTCGTTCGAGAATAAAGAAAAATAGTATACACCACACGTACAGAAAGTTTGAGAGCCCTTGTAGTATAATATACTATTACACATAATATAATATGGTTGCTAGTACACATATTTCTTGCTTACAGGTTCTAATACGAATTTGGGGATTGCTGAGACCAGCTTGTCTTCCTGTTTTTGTAAAGAGTGATACAAATTTGGATGTGTTGGCGCTGGTATTCCGATTACTAAGTAGACTAGTGCTGAATGTGAATGAACCTGATGATACTTTAATTGGTATGTTCAATTTATTATTTGCAATATTTATTACCCTTGAACCACAATATTTTTCACGTTTTCAATTCAACGTTTTGGTAGCGTTCCAGCTACCGTTATCAAGAATATAGTTTTATAAAATTCCGGTCCCTATTTGACACTACGAAATAAATTGACAATCAATAATAATATTTTGAAGTTTAAGACTGCAAAAAACTTGTTGTCAATTTTTTTTAACATTCATTCACAGTAGATCATATATGTCCTTGGTAAAATTTGAAATATAACATTTTTTCTATTCCTATATTATAAGTTATTAATTAATTGCCAATTTCCATTTTCATAATGATACTCATTATAACAGTGGTTTTCATTATAAAACTGAAAAATTGACCAATAGAAATATAGATTCTCAAATACCCAAGTAGGCAGACCCAATATTTTCTGTAGAATGTTTGACAGTTTCTAAGAGATTGGTGTGTTTCATGACAGTTTAAATCTATTGCGTTAATTTTTAAAAGAAATGTCGAGCACAAGACCAAAAATACTTAATGACCAAAGTAAATACATATTTGAACTTATTAATTTTTGTTAACAATAATTTATTACTAATTTTGTATAACAGTAACATACCTATATACGCTTTATGCTGTTAGTTCCACAATGTGGTCCCGTAGCACAGTGAAGAGAGGCGCCGCACAAAGTTATTTTCGATCTGTACATACCAAATCTATTCATTATATATATGACTATACATTCCCATGGGAATTGTAGTCACACCCACAAGTGGGTGTCTTGTCGATCCATTTAACATGGGGGATCAGTCCATTGTAGAATTTTTTTTCCTATTCCTAGATATTGTGATGTGACTTAGTTTTTTCTACGATTTTACGCCACAACTGTCTATCTTTTACTTTATGTTTCGCTTCCTTTACATTCATGATATTTAAATCCTCGTTTACTTGGTCTTCCCATCTTGTTTTAGGTCTTCCCCTAGCTCTGTCTCCAACTGGTGTCCATTCTGTTATTTTTCTCAGTGTTTCATCTCTACTTTTTCTGTAAATGTGTCCGAACCATCCCAGTCTGCGTGCTTTTATATATTTTACAATGTCTTCCCCATTATTTTTTTGTACAATTTCATAATTCATTTGTCTTCTGTATTCTCCTTCTCCCGTTTTAACTAGTCCAAAGATTTTCCTCATAATTTTTCTCTCGAATATCCTTAATTTATTTTCCTGTTTTTTTGTCAGATTCGCTATTTCAGCGCCATAGGTCACCACTGGTCGGTGCCTTGTATATTTTAATTTTTGTGTTTTCACTAATTTTCTTATTTTGAAGATATCGTCTGTATTTGAAGAAAGCTCTATGTCCAGCTTGTATCCGCTGATCTATTTCTGATGTTCTATCGTTATCGCCTTTTAAGTAGATTCCTAAATACTTGAAACTGGGCACTACTTCGTATTCGTATTCTCTTATCTTAATTGACTGCTGTTGGAATCTATTTCTGGATATGAACATTGCTTTAGTTTTTTCTTGCTTTACCTTCAGTCCTCTCTTTTCAGCTTCTATCATCAGTTTTATAGATATTTCTTCAAGTTCTTTCAGATTTCTTGATATTATAGCTATGTCATCTGCATACGCTAAGATTTGTGTCAATTTTGTTATTATGGTACCTCTTAAACCAACAGCTTTAACGACACCATCCAATGCAATATTAAAAAGCGTTGTAGACATTGTATCTCCTTGCCTCACCCTCACCCTCACCCTGTGAAAGGACCGGGAGAATGGAAGCGGAGGATAATTGGTAGGACGGTAGAGCAGAGTATGCTGTATGGCGCTGAAGTGTGGGGTGAGAAAGCAGGGGTGAATGCGAGGGTTAGACCACTCCTGCGGGTGCAGAGAGGAATACTTTTGAGGGTGGTGCAGGCGTACAGGACAGTGGGTGGACTGGCAGCAGCAGTGCTGTCACGGTCCTATCCATTGGATCTGATGGCTAGAGCCAGACAGAAACGCTGGAGGGGAGCGAGCAGAGAGGAAGTACAGGATTGGATGGATGAGGAAATGGAGAGAAGGTGGGATGAGTATGAGGGCGCGCTAAAAGGAGCGATTGGGAGCAGGAGAAATTGGGTGGACCGGAAATTTGGAGAAGTGAACTACTTCTTGACGCAGGTGCTCACAGGGCATGGGTCGAGAGTGGGTTACCTCCACAAGATTGGGAAAAGAGAAACTGGAGTGTGCGAGAGATGTGAAGTGGAGGATGATGTGGGGCATGTGTTTAGATGCTGGAAGAATGAGGAAGTTTTGAAGAAGTTAGAGAATAAACTGGGAGAGGCGGTGTATTGGGAAAATATGGTGGAGATTATGTTGAAGGGCGAGGAGGAATGGATGGAGATAAGTGGCGTAGTAGAGAGCATGATAAGGGAAAGAGAAAGACTCGCTATGGAATGAGAGAGGTGGGAGTGAAAGAAGGAGGAAGATGAGGGAGAGTGTGTGAGGGACCGCCGCCCGTCTTGAAGTATGTATGCCTATGTATGCCTCACCCCGCTATTAAATTCAAATCAAATCTATTCATTATCAAATCAAATTTCTCCGTAGAAAAAATAGTATATGCAACTCTCATGTAATGGTTATTAATACACTCGCATTAACCATATGAAACTCGCCTTTGGCTCGTTTCCTATCCCGGTTAATGCTTGTGTATTATTAACCCTCATTACATGATCGTTGCATAATATAGTATTATTGTATGACATTCTAACATTATTATAGACTACTAGATATGGGATCCAGTTAAGTACACGCAGCAGGAACGGTTTTATTGGTATAGCGCTTTTTTGCTTATTTCGGAAATGCGCTTGGTGTTACTTTCTTGTGATACGATTATTTTTGTTTTTGAAATTGTGATTTTGTGTATTGAAGTGAATCGATTAACAACAATGCAGGTAATTGATTATTGGTAACCAAATTTGACTACTTTCTGCTGAAATACTAGATACACATTTATATGCATTTAGCTGCATTAAAGCGCATTCTTTGATATTTCGTCTGACTTAAGGAACTCCCTATCATTCATATACTTTTTGTGCTCATTTATTCGGATTTTTAATGGTCAATATGTTTTATCTAAATAAAATTTGTCGCATTCACAAGATATCTGATATATATATGCAGTTATTTGAAGAGTGCTCTTCATTTTTTGGCTTGGTTTTTGTTAGTAAAAATATTGTTAAATTAAGTTTTTCTACGACCACATGTATATTATTCATTTTCTGCACAGTTTACAGAATGGAAATGCAGGCCATATCGGAACGGATATGATTTCATATACATCCTAGAACGTATATGAAATCTACCAATCAGCATTCGCGCTTAGTACCCGTCACTCATCTTTTTTTCAATTTAAAAGAAACGTCAAAATAACTTGTCGAAAAAAGTCTCTCCTAGAAGCACTAGATCATGAATATTCAATCACAAAAATTAACTTAAATAAAATAATATGTGCTAATTAACAACAAATCCGAAAAACAGAATAAAATGGGTATTCAAGGGGACTCCCAATGGACGTCAGATTTTATAAAATTATGTAATACGTCTGACGTTCTAGATAAACAATTAGCATATTCCTCGGTGGTCGAGTGGTAAACATACCAGACTCTAACGCGATAAACCAGGGTTTAATCCCCCGCGAAGAAGTTTTTATTTATTGTTAATTTCATCTTTAAATAATCATTTTGCTCGATATTCATAATGACATCAGGTAGACGCTTAAAATATTTAGCAGAATATTCATTATTATAGTTGATGGTACGGTACCCTTCGTGCGGGAGTCCGACTGCAACATTTACTTATAACAGCATCGCATATTTAAAAAGGGAAACTGTAGCATTATACAAATTGTACATTTAAGAACTGTAAGTTCACCACGAAAAATTAGTGGAAACATAAATTTGAAATGGTAAAATTATAAAATGAAAATTTTTAATTTGAAGTTATATTACAGTATATTAAAATGTTTATTTTCTAGATATTTCTTAAGTGGGTCATAGAAAAAATATACCGTTCGACTCGTGTGTATTGTCCATATCGCACTCGAACGACTGAGCACTACGCCTACGGCGTCGTGCTCAAACTTCGTCCTCGTGCGATATGGTTATCATATCCACAATAGTTGCACAAACTACTATTAAAGCTAGTTCAAATATTGAATAGACCGTTTTAACGACATCTTGTGGTTGCAGCGACCGTTGTTCACCTCTCGGCTTTATAAGAACCAATAAAAGATAAGCATAGTAATAAAAGTAAACTGTAATTTGGAGTTGTGTGTACCTATCTAAAATTACGGCAATGGTATATCTCTTATCTTTCTCTAGGGACTCGTCGAGACAACGAGGACACATAGTAAACAATTACACTCACATAAGCGTAAAAAAAGGTGTAGTAAAATCTACGATAGGGCCAAAATCAATTGTTTTGATGAAAATGAATTTACAAAGGAGAAAGCTTCACTATCCATCAGTTTTAAATAACAATAATTACCCAACAGAATCTATAAACAAAGATGTCAGGAATGTGGAGAATGGCTCCTTGTTAATATCCAGTAATAATAATAATAATAGTATCATTCAACATAAGCTTTAACAACTCAACAATAGGTATAGTTCTTTTCACAATCTAAGAAACTGACTTGATTTGACTTAGGCTTGAGATGCAATAAAACCATGAAACTTTTCGGATTTATCGTGCACTATACCAGATGTAAAGGAAATAAAATAAAGTATTTATAATGAGAATAACCCAAAAGTCTTATAGAGTTGCCAGGTAATAATTTATAATTCGCCAACAAAATAAATACAACCTGTTAAGGCTGATACTTTTATGGCTTTCTTGCATGTCATTATCCCATCTCGGTTCAGATAAGTTTCTTAAATCATGACAAATGCTATACTGTATGTTAAGAGTTTATCAAAAAGAATTAAGAAAATTGGTAATCAATTAAATATTTTATGCACGACCGAGCGAAAAAGTCCAGATTATAAATACGTTTAGCGGGCGTAAAGTGTCACTTTACCGCCCGTGGACTACTTTACCGCCCCCCGGGCGGTAAAGTTTATCTCTTTTTTTTTTTCTTTTAAAAATGCACATGTAGTTAGTAAAACAAACTTTATTATTATTATTTATTATCATGGAAATATTTGGTACAATTAACAAAATATGAGTTTAATAAAGAAATGACACTTATAATTTTATACTAATAACACAATTTGAACAATTACTTATAGAAATGTTAGGATTTGCTACCTTGCTCTGTTGTAAGTTGCTACGAAATTGTTTTATCATCTTATTAGTTTCAATAGGACTTATTTTTATTTAACTATACAAATGATTTGGTAGATTGTTATCCAGGGTGATTTATAATAATATCGAGGCATAAAATTTATCCAACTTGAAACATTTATAATAACCTACTCACAAAAGGTGAAAAATAGAAAATAAAACATATTTATTAATAAACTATCATTAATACGGTCGTGCATAAATTATTGTATGTATTTCAGGCGTAAACAGCGTTTATGGACCTTAGGTGTTACTTACACGTTGCGGTCCATAAACGCTTGCTTTACGCCCTTGATACATAAATAACTATTAACTAGCTAAATTTAATCTAACAATACGTTGAGATTCATTCATTCATTCATACGGTTGGGCTGTGCTCACCAAAGTGGTACATACTAAAAACACCTGTTGAAATATTGTGGACCTCCGATCTTATTGGGCTACTCTGTACAATTGTTTTGACGGGAAATTAAAATTGTATTTTTGTTAAAAGTTGTTGAGTTGATAGTTATTAGTTGATATGACTGTATTTCGCATTCTTATTGGTAAATAAAATACAATCGCGGTTACATTATCTTCGTAGGAAATGTGATAACCTCCTATTTCATCCTGCCTACCGTTAGATGGGAATAAATTTCGATAGTTTGCCGTGCACTCACACCAAATGAGGTGTCCGTAAAATGGCTACCAAGAAAAAAGTTAAACACTTGCAAGTCACCAAAAATGTGTATTTACCGAATAAGAATCGATCTCATCCATTTTACTTTATCGGTTTACCTTTAACAGTTGCACTGTTTTTCACTTTTTTCTGGATCGTACTAGTTCCTGTAACATATTATATTTTTTCGGTTAATATCGATGGATTTCAAGCATTTTCCGTTTATTTTTTCGTAGCAATGTTCGCTATATTTTTATTGATAATGTCGTTGTTCGTTTGCCAATGGAGATGTAAACCGAGTAATGAAAAAACTGATATTTATTTCGTAAAATACGAATTTCCCGAACCACTAGAAGTGACAGAAATAGAAAAACCGACTCGGCTTCAAGACAATATTGTTTTTAGGGAAAAATTCGTGAATGAACTCAAAAGTAAACAACGTCCTCGTCCAATTATTATAGAAGAAAGACCGGCTTCGGAAAACCCAGAATCGTCGTTAACGCCTAGACAAAAATTTTTCATAAATATGTACGAGTATTCACATCATGCTGCATGTAACGCTTCTCGTAAGTTTTTGGAAAAAGAACGACTTTTCTATACTAAAACTGGATCTGTGTACCGTCCACATTCCCGTACGTTAAACGATAGCCAAGAATTACAATGTATTCAAGATGAACAATATCCTCAAGAGCTGTATTTCCAGGAAGAACAATATCCTCAAGAAATATCTTCCCAAGAAGAACAACCGTTTATACAAGAATTTTCTTCTAGGAATCGACCTAGATGTTCAAACACTACTGACCTATACGGTACCGTCACAAAACCAAGATTCAAACCGAAAGACACTGAATATTTTATTGCAAACGTTGTTCAAAGACAACATTGCGTTAGTGAAGCTTTTATGTTTGTTGAGGAACATAAGCCGGACTTGGTGCCGATAACCGTCATTATTGAACTTAATGACAGCACGGTCACATTTTAATTATTCTATACTTGTTATAGTTTTGTTTAGTGACAAAATCAGTGTATTTGAGTGCCATGTAAGATGATATGTCGGTCTTTACTAGTGAAGATTGGAAATCAAAAAATTTGCTGAAAATATTTTCAAACTTTCAACTTTATATTGTCGAATATTTTTTATTAGTAACTTTGTATAGTTTGTTTCAAAAACTACATAGAGCATTGGAATGCAATAATCCTACAACAACCAGATGTTTATCGGATATTACAGAAGTGTATTTACAAAATATTTTACAATAATTTAATAGTACCTTTAGGTATGTACTAATGAAAAATGCCACAACGTTCATTTATAAAAGAAAACTTGTGTTGGATCACTTCGAATATTAAATTGTGTGCTATATAAAATTGTACTATTACTATAACAGTTACTATTAAATTGTAAAACATTGTGTCAAGTTTGAGTATAACTCTTCAATGTCCGATATACATTTGGTTGTTGGAAGATTATTGCATTCGAATATTCAATGTACTTTTTAGTTTGTTTTGCCAAGTAGAGTCAAGCCTTAGTTGTGTGCAGGATTTCAATAGCAACAAGTTTATATTCATAAAATAAATATCTACACATGGTTTCGGTTATTTTATTGTAAAATAGCTCAAACCTGCCAACGCGTTGCTGATATCACTGGATTTATTGGTTGTGATGCAGATGGTACAATTTTCGAAATATCATTTCTATTATCCTTGATAGAGGTTAAAATAGTATTCGCTGTTATTTTTTTAACATAAATTTGTTCAGAAAAATGTCTGCAACATTTGATGCCTTCCACCTTGCAAATCAACAAATCTTCACCACTAGATAAGTTGCTGAAGTCCTTCGAAACAGTGGCAAGTTTGTTTAACTAGATCGTAAGTTTCAAATATGTGGTGATTTCTGTAGGAGTTTTGTCAATTTTATTTATTCCTGTTATGTGTCTGCAACATTCAGTCGAGCAGATAAAGCAAAAAAGTTCGGAATTTTTCCACTAAAGACGGATCGGCATGCGGTTTTTTGTATTCGCTCCGGAAAATTATTTGTAAAAAATAAACCTACTTGGTTCCCATTACAAATCGGGAATTGCATCGCTGCAGTCAAAAATGCATGACAAAAATGCATCTTTTGGGAGGCCTTTTTGAGAATATAAAAACTCTGTAAATAAGTGTCAGAACTGACTCAAATCGGGTACCGGGGGGTTTTCGAGGTTGCTAATCACGTTTATAATGTTGAAATTGACCCCCTGGACACCTGGGGCTCAGAAACGACGATGAACCTCGTCTCCGTGGAACTCTCCAAGAAATCACGAGGGGAACGAAAAAAACTCCGCGCTTGGGGGTTTTTCGGGTGGCTGAATTCAAATACGGCATCGACGAACCCCCCGGACACCTGGTGCACTCGAACCTCGACCTGGACGTCATCCCCGAGAACTTTCTTGACAATATCGACAAAAACAGCCCGGAAATTATTGGAGGCGTGTTTTTTGAGGCGCGAAATCACGATTTCAAGTCGAAAACGATTCCCACCACCTGGTGCACCGCAACCTGCGCTTGAACATCGTCTCCGAGGGTTTTCCAAACAAAATCGAAAAAGGTGAACCGAAAATCGTTATAAGGGGTTTTTGGGTCCGCTTAATCAGAATTTTGCGTGGGAAACGTCCCTCTGAACACCTGCCGAGTTTCCCTCCTTCCCCGCTAGAAATTCGGGAGAGCCCCACGGAGAAGACGTTCGAGGCCAGGGTACGGTGCACCAGGTGTTCAGAGGGACGTTTCCCACGCAAAATTCTGATTAAGCGGCCCCAAAAACCTCTTATAACGATTTTCGGTTCACCTTTTTCGATTTTGTTTGGAAAACCCCCGGAGACGATGTTCAAGCGCAGGTTGCGGTGCACCAGGTGGTGGGAATGTCGTTTTCGACGTGAAATCGTGATTTCGCGCTACAAAAAACGCCTTCAATAATTTCCGGGCTGTTTTTGTCGATATTGTCAAGAAAGTTCTCGGGGATGATGTCCAGGTCGAGGTTCGGGGGCACCAGGTGTCTGGGGGGTGTTCGCCGATGCCATATTTGAATTCAGCCACCCGAAAAACCCCCGAGCGCGGAGTTTTTTCGTTCCTCTCGTGCTTTCTTGGAGAGTCCCACGGAGACGAGGTTCATCGTCGTTCCTGAGCCCCAGGTGTCCGGGGGGTCAATTTCAACATCATAATCGTGATCAGCGACCTCGAAAACCCCCGGGTACCCGATTTGAGCCAGTTCTGACTCTTCTTACAGAGTTTCTACATTCTCCAAAAGGCCTCCCAAAAGATGCATTTTTGGCATGCATTTTTGACTGCAGCGATGCAATTCCCGATTTGTAATGGGAACAAAGTAGGTACATTTTTTACAAATAATTTTCCGAAGCGAATGCAAAAAACCGCATTCCGATCCGTCTTTAGGGAAAAAATTCCGAACTTTGAGCCTTTTTTGTGCTTTATACGCTCGACTAATTTACCTTTTTCGTATCTCAAGAAAAAATTGGGAAATATTTTCATCTTGAACATTTTGCATTATTATGTTGAAATAATTTCAAATATTTAAATGTCATTTAAAACTTTTTTTCTGAATAAAAATGAAAAAAAAAATGATTTCTTACTCCGATATTTCTGATGTTGACTTCTCAATAGTTAAAGCATTTAAACGGCAGTACGTGAATCAAAAATTTTAACTCCCGATGAGATCAAGACTTTCAGTGTTAATACACCAGATAGAGAGATATTTACACTAAGCAATGTACACTATTAATTATTTAAGGTTATAATACTAAATTCTAAATTATGGCATTCTTGGTGCTTGTTGAATATAAGAATTAAAAATGTTGGAAAAAGACAAACATTGTAGATAGGGGAAATACGTCACTTTTTGAAGTTCTATACTAAAACTGAAGCTGACCGTTCACTTATTTTATACAGGGTGGGGTAATCTTCTGACATCGGGGGATTACATCGTTGTGGTAAGAGATTAAACTTTGAAGTTTTGTGACAGCTAATACAGCTACTGAGGGAACATTTTGAAAATACTGTCGATTCTACAGGGTGTTCCAAAACCACGTAGCAGCACAAACTTACATTTTTTTAAATGAAACGTACTATATTTTGTTCAAGAGTTGAAAAGATCTCACCGAGAGCGTTACAAAAATATAGGATTCTAATATATTATATGGCTGTTTCAAAAAGTATGGCCAATTATTTGCCATTGCCTTCCTTAACACTCTGAACAGTAAAATCAAAATAAATCAACAGGTCTTTGTATTCAATTGTCATTCACATATCATTGGCTGTGCTCAGTATTAATTATTTTTTTATCTGTGGCTTCTTTAATACAGAGTGAAAAAAAACGCAAATCAAGCAATATCTCAAAATTTTTACAATTTTCAATTAATAATCTTTCAAACGATGTAGTACATTTAGGGTATAAGTTAATGGAAAATCGTAAATATTTTATGATAATGGTCAAAAACAAGTATTTTACATATACAAATTAAGTGGTATTAAATTTTCACATGCAACGTCCAAGGCATGAATTTTAATCGTAATTTTGGATGCATCTAAAATATCTTTCACTTTTACTCTTACCATTAGAGGAAGGAAAGACTTAATCGGAAATATGTTGGAAGCAATATTTTTGTTTACCGTGAGTAGGCTAGTGACATTATAGTACTAATAAATATAAAAGCAGTTTGCAGTCTTTACGAAATAATTAAGTCATCACAAACAGTATAATCTTAGTTATGTAAGATGTAATATTGTATTTATTTTCCAACTTTTTCTATTTTTAAAAAACTTACAATTATGGAAACCAACATTATAAAAACACTTACATTTACATAAATAAACATTGACATTTTATAAAAAGTTTAGTTTATGCTAAGTGTTCAATATGGCGACCATTTACTTCCATACACTTCTCAATTCTTTTCAAAAACGAGAATCTCACTTTTTCTAACATAGCTGGAGTTATTGTGGAAAATGCGTTACGAATCCTTTCTTTCATGTCTTCTCTGGTGGTAGGTTCTGTTTGAAGTTGCTTGATGTATACCCATAAAAAAATCCATCGGTGTGAGATCTGGAGATCGAGGAGGCCATGGAATGGGTTCACCACGTCCTATCTACTTGTCAGTAAAATGTCTGTTCAACCACCGACGTACACAACGAACGTGATGTACAGATGCTCCATCTTGTTGAAACCACAAGTTAACTCTTGTGTTTTAATCAACTTCCTCCAATAATTCTCCCAAATGTTTTTTCAGAAAATTGTAATACCTTCTTCCAATGAGGGTATCTTCAAAAAAGTATGGCCCTATAACTGTATCTCCTACGATTCCTCCCCATACATTTAAGGACCATTTAGTTTGGGTCGTTGTACGAAACAAATGTGGATTACTATCCGAATAAAAATGAAAATTATGGCGCTTGACGAAACCATTTCTCAAAATATCTGGATATCCATTAATTAACACTTGGAAATATTTACTCTTATTGGAAAATCTCTCTTTAAAAGCTCTTGGTGCATCTGTATCTTGTACGGGTGAAATTTTTTTTTTATTATTATTCCCATTGTTCTTCTACTTATGTCTAATTCAGTACTGAGTTTACTAGTACTTGTATTAGGATTCTCAACCAAATTTGTCATTACTGAAAATTCGTTGTCCTCATTGAAAACACGTTTTGGAAGAGCATGATGTTGATAGGAAACATTACCTGATGTGTCGAATCTTTCCTCAAGTCTTAAGAAAGCCCTTTCATTTGGATGTCTTCGATTGGGATATCTTTCATGATATACTCTTGAAGCGAGTAAACAATTGTTTGAACACTCTCCTAACACGTAAATCATATTGATCATGTCTTCCTGCGGAAAATTCATTTTAGTTATTTATTATTTACACCTAACAACACAAACGAAGAACACTTCAATATTTCTTTGACATTTATTAGCAGATAATATTTTGACAGTAGTCCACTTGATATAATAAAAAATATGGCTTGATTATGTTTCGCCCTTTCTCAAACAAGCCTATTATAACAATTCTTGAAAGTGAAACATGCGCATAAACATACAATTTTTGGTAATTCCAGGTACCTACGGTGTTGAAAACATTTTATTCCATTGATTAGATATTGTAGATGCATCCAAAACTACGATTGAAATTTATGCCTTAGAAATGTTAAAATTTATAAGACGTATGTGAAAATTTAATACCACTTAATTTGTATACGTAAAATACTTGTTTTTGACCATTATCATAAAATATTTACGATTTTCTATTTACTTATACCCTAAATGTACTACATCGTTTGAAAGATTATTAATTGTACTAAAAAATTGTAAAAAGACTTATAGGGTGATTCATTTAAAAATTTTGAGATATTGCTTGATGAACACCCATATAATATATTAGAATTGCTATATTTTTGTAACGCTCTCGGTGAGATCTTTTCGACTCTTGAACAAAATATAGTACGTTTCATTTAAAAAAATGTAAGTTTGTGCTGCTACGTGGCTTGGGAACACCCTGTAGAATCGAAAGTATTTTCAAAATGTGCCCTCAGTAGCTGTATTAGCTCACACAACGATATAATCCTCCGATGTCAGAAGATTGCCCCACCCTGTATGGTACTAGTGACTATTGAGTATGGAACGCCTGAATTATCTCGGAAACCGATCTCACGATTTTTATAGATTTTGGTGTGCAAGGATGTTTTGATATAGACGATATTATGGTGGTATTTACATTGTTGTCAGATCTTCACTTTTTCTGGAATAATAATGAACTTTTATTTCAAATGAATCACCCTGTATATTTTTTGCATTTTGAGATCCTTAAGAAATAACACAGATTGCTCAATGTACATATCTTAGCAAATACTCTCTATCTGGTGCATAAACATTGAAATTTTTGATCTCATATCGGGATTTACAATTTTTAATTTGCTAACATCTGGAAAAGATCCAACAATTGTAGCAAGCGTAGATACTCTTCTAAATTTCCTTTAGAAAAAAGTATTGTTCAAGTTAATTAACATCAATATTTTTTCAAAATACTTATGAACCCTTTTTAATACTTACTTTTTTTTAAATTTTGCATCGTTATGAATTTGTTTAAGAGTTTATTTTCCACGAAGTACAAATTAAACCATACATTTTTCTTCTAATTTCCCCCCTTTCTATCGTAATTCAGAAAAATGATAGAGGAGTACATTTGTAAGTTTTTCAAAAATTTCATGGATTTAAGAGAGGCAAGGAAAACAAAAAAATATTTTTTTTTGTATAATATACACATCAACTGTTAATTTGCATTATTATTAATCTAACTTCTGTTTTCCAATTTACTGCCAAAAACCAAAAAACCTCAAATGTGTTTGCTGAACAATTAATGATTCGCATTTGTGTTTCTCCAAAGATGCGATATGATGAAAAGTGATTATCCATTGGGGCATAGCCTTATTCTAGTTGTTTCTCTCATTAAACCGGATGGTGAAAACGGCTACCATTCAAAATAAAGAAGCCTACATGAGTCATGGGCTATATACCGAACTATAATCTTAACATGCTACTGAAAACTGAAACAAGGAAGTTATATGATCACACAGTATTCAAAATTCAGGGATATGACAGCATTTACAACCAGGGCAGTTTAAATCGAAATGATGGTGTACTGGTTTATGTGAAAAGTAGTCTTAACTATATCACTAAGATAGAATGGATAGGTGAAATTAAAGTTGTAACAGTGACAGTCACTGACAAAAATCAAAAAATTGAGATTAACGCAATTTACCGTTCGCCAAATAATGATCCAAAAGTATTTAATCAAAATTTAATCGCATTTTTAAACGATCGCAAAAGAAATCTCACTCGAGTAATAACTGGAGATATAAATATAAACCTGTTAGATAATAATAATGAAGTTGTAGATGAATATAAAAATATAATGAGTGCTTTCGGATACGTTTCATATATAAATGAATATACAAGACTACCCTCGCAAACATGTTTAGATCATTTTTTTGTAAATGATCCACATTCATCAAATTGTAAATCATACATATTCAAATACAACATAACGGACCATTGTCCAATAGCACTTACGTTTGAACTAGAGCGGGAAAATACTCAATCAAGCAAATGTAACTACAAATATTACATAGACTATAAAACACTTAGAAACAACTTAGCTTTAGAAAGATGGGAAAGGGTATATGAAGAAAATAATATAGATACGGCAGCAAATAATTTTATAAATATATTAAAAAGAAACATCGAGAAATGTACTAACAAAGTTAAAATAAAAAGTAAACAAAAATTTAAACAAAAATGGATGACACAATCACTAGCCAATCAAATAATGGAAAAAAATAAGTTATACAAGTTGTCTCTAAAACATCCTGAGGATTCAAAATTGAAAAAACAATACAATAATAGTAAAAATAGTATTGAAAAATTGATTAAAATCGCAAAAAAAGAATATTATCAAAATTATATCAATAAAAACCAGAATTCGTCAACATCTATGTGGAAATGCATTACTACTATCTGTGGTAAAGACAAATCTAAGAAACCCATAGATTTAATTAAGTTGGATGAAAAACACATTGATAATAAGAAAGAAATTGTAAACGCTTTCAATACTTTTTATAGTGAAATAGGAGAAAAACTTGCAAAGAAGATCCCATTGGTCCCAAACTTTACAGAAAACATTGAACATTTTGAAAATTCCATATATCTTACTCCCACCACTGAAGATGAAATTTTGAACGCAATAAAACAATTAAAACCAAAAAAATCTCCGGGCGAAGACAATATACATTCTGAAACATTGCAAAAAATTGATGTTAACATAGCAGCTCCACTAAACTATATCATAAACCATTGTTTCGATACTGGACATTTTCCAAACATTTTTAAAAATGCTATAATAAAACCACTATATAAAAGTGGAGATAGGAGTGAACTGGGAAACTATAGACCTGTATCGCTGATATCGAATGTAAGCAAAATTATGGAGAAAATTATAAAAACAAGGTTATGTTCCTTTTTAAAGAGGTACAATATCATTTCAGAACATCAATATGGGTTCAGAGAGGGTAAATCTACTGAAGATGCTATCTACAATCTAACATCTATTATTTACCAATCAATAGATCAAAATGTTCCCGTGGTGAGTGTCTTCTTAGACTTATCCAAAGCTTTTGATACGGTATGTCACAAAATTCTTATGGAAAAATTATACAGATATGGAATACGAGGCAGCGCTTATAACTTAATAAAAAGTTGCTTATCCGATAGAGTTCAAATGGTCACCATGGATGAAACATTCAGTACACGACAAAAAGTGACATACGGTGTTCCCCAGGGTACTGTTTTGGGACCAGTTTTGTTTCTTCTATACGTTAACAGTATATTTTCCTTGAATCTTCAGGGTACAATAACCAGTTTTGCAGACGACACTGTAATTACATATACATCTGCTTCATGGGTGGATATGAAGTGTAAAATAGAAAACGATTTTCAAAATTTAGAAAAATGGTTACAATATAATAAATTAACAATAAATTATAAAAAAACCAAATACCTACCGTTTTGTTCATACACAACAGGACTACCACAATTAGGTCCAATAAATGTAGGAAATGATCTTGCTATATGTGAGGGGCACGAAGTGAAATATCTAGGCGTTCTAATAGATAGACACTTAAGATGGGACCTACACTGTAAAGAAATTGTAAATAAGATTAGAGGTCACATACCAAAGTTTAGAATTTTGAAAGATTTTCTAGATATTAAGAGTTTAAAATCAGTATACTTTGCTATGGTGGAATCTATTTTGTCATACGGTTTATTGGGATGGGGAGGGGTGTATGACCAGTATCTAAACCGAGTACATGTAGTTCAAAAATGGATATTAAGAATTATATACAGTAAAAATATTCTATTCTCAACAGATAAATTGTATAATGAGTTACAAATCAAAGATATTCGACAGCTCTTCTTTCAAAAAATTCTATTATTCATTTATAAAGAGAGAGATGTACTTACTTCATATAGTCACTGTTACAATACCAGACACCACGATGGTGTTATTCGGCCTAGAGGTGTGAAGACTATTGGGCAGAGAAATGCATATTACTTAGCACCAAGAATTTATGCAATGGTACCCAAACACTTAAAAACTATAAACAAATATAGTAAATATAAAAAGCAAATTAAAAAATGGATTACTGAAACGGAGAGGTCAATATTTTCCGATCTAATAAATCGTAAATAGAGACAATAATTCAACGAACCTGACACTATAAAATTTCACTTTGTTCTCTCATTGCTGTATGTCAGAAAATTCCGAATATGTTGCACACATTAAATTTTGTCCAAAACTCCCAAATATATCGCACACATTAATTGTAGTCAAAAATTCCCGAATATGTCGCACACATTAATTTTAAATTTTATTCTTAGAACAATATCGAACATTACGAAATGTAAATATTTTTAAATGTTAAATGTTATTTTACATCACAAAACAAGCAGCTTTATACACTGCTTCTGTGATTAGTATATTTATTCATATATGTACTGTTGTATATCTATCAGTTGTCAAAAATTTTAGTTGAATAAATATTATTATTATTATTATTACTAACACAATCTTAGTATGAAGCAAATTTCCCCAAAAGTGTTGATATATTATAATAATACAGATTCGGCAAATAATGATGTTCCGCATAGCGAAAGAGAGAAAGCTATAGAACAACAACCTAACCTAACGAGTAATGAACAGTATTTTTCCTAAGACTTTTGATAATTTCACCAAATAATGTGTAATCAACATCTGACATAGTAGGTACACAAAATGTTACAATCAAAGTAAACATACTTTATTTCATTATTTCAAAGTTAATAACCATTATTACTAACCAAATTCCAAGTAGATATATTACTATGCTAGGAGTAGAAAAAGAAATTTGTTCATCGGGCACTGAGAATGAACCAACAAATAAAATATATTGAACCTATAAAATAGTATTAATTGACCAAACATCCCAAAGGACAGTTGGTGGGGATAATACATTTTCCATATATTTTCTAAAACCTTATAATTTTTACAACGAAATATGTTGTTTTCAATGCAAAAAAGATAATAAAAATTGTTTATTACTGGTGGTCGCTCAAACCGGAAATTGATAATAGCCACTAACTTTTTATTATTTAATTTACACGGGACCCCGATAAGTAAAAGAAACACTTGTTTCTTAGCAAACTTTCAATATATCTTCTGTCTTTTGTTTGTAGACCAAGCAATAGGTAAATTATTTTGACAAAAATCATAGTAGAAAACGGATGATGCCATCATATAAAAGACATTGCGTAGTATCATTTTGATATGTTTTGGACACGCAAATATTGTTCAGTAATTTGTTATAAACATTTAAAACGATAAACACCTATTTTTTTTAGTTTTTTCATATAGCGTGAAACGTAAGGAAGCAATTTCAATGGTATGTATCGATAAATTGTCGATAATTGAAATATGAACCAAATGAGGGGTCGAGCGAGTCAATCGGATAATTAGGAACCGAGAAAATCAACTTGGTACAAAAGAAGTTCTTCGTATGCCCTTTATATGCGCGAAGAGCAGACGCCAAGCGACGGTTACTTTTATCGCGATTGCAATTTTAATTTTTTCATTTTTCAACAATATTTGCGTGTCCAAAACATATCAAAATGATACTACGCAATGACATTTATATGATGGCATCCTCCGTTTTCTACTAGGATTTTTGTCAAAAATTACTATACTTGCATGCTCCGTTGCTTGGCCTATTGTAGAATATTCATTATACTTTTCGTTATTTTCTTGAGAAATGAAAAATTTAACATAACTGGGTGTACTGAACAATCTTGGATAATCTAACAATGGGATTAGTATCAATGAAGGATCTTGATTTGTAGTTCAACGATTCTGATGCGATAATTACAGTGAAGCAGTGTCGAGCGTGGTTAGTAGTTGGATGGGTGACCACTGCGGAGTAGCATATTACAGCTTGCAGGGCGTATACCAATGAGCACGAGGAATAAAGTAGATATGCCGTCCATCGGTTTAGGCGTAAAACCAAGGTCCCGAGGCCATGGATGTTGGGTTCGATGGAGAACCCTACCATAGGTTGAACACTAGCGGGTTTGGCAAAATTTCCGGTTACGGGTAGAATGTTCCCGGCGTCGGTGATTATAAAGAATTAGTATCAAAACCAGATAATTTGTGGTTATCTGGTTATCTATCAAATATATAACATAATAAAGAGAATATTAAAAATCAGGTCTTTCATTGTAAACGAATAATATCTCCTCAATCTTGTCAGAATATGTTATCCAAACCTAATCTGCTATAAAATTTATTATTAAAATATATGTTTTGTACTAGCTAATATTGTTATAAATGTTGTCACCCTTGTTCATGTATCCTCATACGAAAAAACAATAAAGATCTATCTATCTATCTATCTAATATCAAAACCAAAATAATAACTAATAAGAATTGTGCAAATGTAACTGCAATTTGTATGCAATAATGTTCTGTAGATAGTTATCTCCGTTATTTGTGCATCCATGCTGCTTTCTTGTAGAGGTAAAGGGTGATTTGAAATACAAATGCTAGTGGTGATCATGATTTTTTTTCGTGATATTTATATAAATAATTAAGCCAGATGACAATATTTGCAGCTTTCTCAACATAAAAGTTGTGTGATATGTGTAATTTTCATATGTTGTCGTAGAATAACTCCGATTTTCAATTTATAATGAAAGTTGATGAACTTTCCTTAACGAAGGAGAGAATTAAGTATAATTAATTAATGATAGGTTGAAATTATTTTTTCACATTATCCTGCATGGGAACTTCCTTGAATGTTACTCTGACAATTAGTTGATCTGACAGACATTATATTTAAACATCTAGAGTTATATATAGGCATCAATTCTGAGTAACAAAAAAAAGAAAAACAATTATTACCTAGTATACAACAAATAAAGGTAAAGAGAGATAAAAAAAAACGAAGGATATTAAACAAAACAAATTGAAACCAATATAAAGCTTAATTATTCATTTATGATAAATGATCTCAATTTTAATATATTCCAAATGTAACTGGAGATAATTTTAGCATTCAATGTGTTTAAATTATCAAGGGCATTAATAAAGAAATCCAGGCTCAAGTAACAGTCAAGCTTCGGTTTTCACGCAAAAAACGCATAACATTTACATGTCTAAAAATGTCTAGTATTCAAGATATTTAATGTTTTCATTAAGTCTGCAATATCACTTTTTAATAATGAAAAGGAAAAAAAAATTCTTGTATTTTTTTCAATAACTACCACACTACTAAGGGTTAAAATGTGTAATAGGAACTAATTTATGGAACAGCAATGCATCTAAAATATTCGGAGAAGATTGATGAAAATACTTGTCCTCAATCCTTATATCATTTTGTCCAATTTTACGAGATGTATCTTCATGCAAGCATTGTAAGTGTCATTTGAAAACTTCCTGTATATGGATCTGTTGATGTAATTTTGGCCATTATGCCGTCTGGAGACTAAAATAATACGAATATTTTAATACCTTGAAAGTATCTCAGGTAATTCCAAGATCCCAATTCCATACCAATTTGGAACACCATGTATAATGAAAGGAAAGCAGAATGGTGCACTTATTTATTACTAACAGGTCTTCTAAGATAATCAAATATTGATGACAGCTGTTTAATAACTAATCTTTTTGAATTCTAGTTGTAATGATATAATTGATTGATTTTTTCAGATGATTGCTGTCAGTTGCCCAGCCAAGTGGTACAGGTACCTTTGCTCCAACCTTGCAATAACAGAGTCGTTTTGGGATCACCACAATTAGCACAACAAATACTACCACTACAGGTAAGCCCTTAATTTATTTCTCATAAATTAAGAAATCTACAATGTCTACTATGGTGTCATATGTATTTATAACAGTCTTCCGGAAAGTTTTGAAAATTGTTCTTCTTCTTTATCTTTGCCACTCGCGGTGCCGTAGTGGAAAAATGGTGACTGAAAACAGTTTTTAACAATATCTGACTCATTTTACGATGATTTTAATTGTGTAAAGAATTGAACAAAACTGAATTTTCTATTATTCATTAAAAAACCTTTCCAAAAAAAACTCATTTCCACACCTCATTCAAATGTTGGAAACAAAATTTCTAGCCGCGAATTTCCTGGTCAAACAAGCCACGGAAGATGCGAATATGCTAATAATCAATACTGCAATCTGCGTTTCATCCACATTTGATTCTTTTCACACTTCTTTTCTTGTTCAAACATATTAGGGCGCTTTTTTGGGATTCACTTTTTTTATTTTCGCTCCCGACCCAAAATCTTGGAAATGTCCAAAAAAGACCCCCTGAAAATTTTAGCTCCTAATATTAACTATATTAATATATAATAGTAACTAAGTACTTGTCAAAAGCGTTGAAATATTTAAAATTTTGAATACTCGTGAACTCAGATGATTTTTTTAAATATCCTCAGCCATATTTGATCGAATTGGGATTTAATTGGAATTGGGAGATCTGCAAAATTGCTCAGTAATCAGCACCTGTAAGATGATTCGGACCACTCAATCAGATTTCTCTGAACAATTCTAATTTTTTTCAATCATTTCCAAAATTACTGTATTTTCAGAAAACATTTAAACGACATACTTGTAGGATATTTAATTTCCTTCAAAAAAGGTCCAGTATGTTGAATACCTAAGATTGAAGTTTGTTGAGATATAAGTAAAGCATTTACATTTTAGCTTTATGAATTTTTCAGAATTTTCGAGTCTAGCTTTTTATAAATGATGATTTTCAATATTACCAATTCAACTTATTGAGCCTTTTTTAAAGGAAACCAAATTTCCTACAAATTTGTTTTTCACATTTTTTCTATGAATACAGTCGTTTTTAAAATATCTCCAAAAAATGAAAATGTTTCAGCAAAATCTGATTGAGTGACCGGTACCATCTAACAGGTCCAGATTTTATGTAAGTATTTTGGGGTAACATTCACTGAGACCTGAAAGATCTATTGTGTCCCCTTTCTTCTACTTAGTTTCTGAGTGTCTGATACCACAAAAGGGTTTCTATCCCCAAAATGGTGTTTCAGTTTCCTTCTTTGCTAATTCATCTAATATTTCATTTCCGTCTATTCCAGTGAGTCCTGGAATCCACATTAAGGTGACTATTGTTCTCGCCTAGTTCATTGAGTTTGCCTTGTAATTTCCACACCATTTTGGAGCTGATTACACAATAGCTCAGTGATTCAATGGCTGCTTGACTGTCCTGTCCTAACATTACTTCTTGTCTCTGTAACGAATGTCTTTGAAAAGTTATACTTTTTCATCATACCGTCTTGTGGCATCTCCCAAGTTATCTGATTTCTAAGAAGTGAGGAGGTGGTTTTTTTCAATGCTTTCTTCATTACTTAGGCTGTATACTTTGGTAAGTTTATCTGAAGCCGTGAAAGGAATGCAGTCGATAACTTTCGATATTACCACGTTTAACTATGAAACAGCTAAAGTGCTAAGTATCGAGTTATAATAATTGGAGAAGGGACTTTTTATTATTAACAATATTATATATATATATATATATAATCAAAAAGCCCTTCTACCATATAGTATGGTGTTGGGAGGTATTTTCTTCCTTTCCATGTACGAATTTCCACCATTCCTTCTTGTTTTTTGCTTTTTCTTCCGCCTCATTCCACGTCAGATTTCTCTCTTTAAAGATTTCTGCAATTGTTTTGTCCCAGGTAATTTTTGGTCTACCCCTTTTTCGTTTGTTCTCTGGTATTGCCTGCCATACTTGTTTCACTACTCTGTTATTCTTCAATCTTTGCAAGTGCCCCCACCAGCTCAGTTGCCTCTTTTTTATAAAATCTAATACGGGTTCTACTTCTAGTTCATCTCTTAATGTCTGGTTTCTAATACGATCCTTCCTGGTTATCCCTTTCACTCGTCTTAGATACTTCATCTCTGTCGCCTGGATCTTACTCTTCTGTCTGTCGTTTATTACCCATGTTTCGCATCCGTATGTTAGTATTGGTCTGTATATGGAGTGGTACACTTTCATTTTTGTTGTCCTAGATATTTCCTTCCTGTTTATAAATTTGTTATTCATTGCATAATAACATTTAATGGCTTTGTCAACTCGTGTATTGATTTCTAATTCCTGTCTGCCAGTATTTTCGATTATAACCCCTAGATATTGGTAATCTTTTACTTGTTCTATTTCCGAATCATTCAAGCAAATGTTCCTCATGATCTTCTGTAATTGCCATCACCTTTGATTTTTTCACGTTGATCTTCATTCCATGTCTCCTCAGCGAATCGTTCCATAGGTTAATATTCGTTTGTAGATTTTTTCTTGTGTTCGCCATTATTACGATGTCATCCGCAAACGCGCATTCTCCTACTTTTATTCTTTGCATATTGTGGTATCCGACATATAGTTTTTTGGTGTTTTGGCTACACTCTTGAATGATATGATCCATAAATATAATAAATAGTGTTGGGCTCAACCCACCTCCTTGTCTCAGTCCGTCATGCGTTATAAATGTATCTGATCTCATATTTTTACTAATCACATAATTGTTCGTTCTTTTATACATTGCTCTAATATTTCTAATCAGCTTTTCGTTCACATTTCTTCTATATAAACTTTCCCATATCTGCGTCCTAGGTACACTGTCAAATGCTTTTTCTAGGTCTAAAAAGGCAAGATACGAATTTTGTGTGTTAGCTGTTTTCTTCTCTATTATTTGTTTTAATGTAAAAATATGGTCTTGTGTGCTTCGTCCTTTCCGGAATCCACTTTGTGCTTCTGCTAGTGTGTGCTCTACTTGCTCTATTAGTCTTCGGTTTAGAATTTGTTCATACAATTTTAATGCGGTACTTAATAAAGTTATCCCTCTATAATTGTTACAATCCATGCTATCCCCTTTCTTAAAAATTGGTAATATTACACCCATTTCCCAATCTTCTGGTATTTCCTCTTTTTTCCATATTTTGTTGAATAGTTTTCTGATTGTTTCCTTTCCTTGTTGCCCTATTTTTTTTATCATTTCAGACGTTATTTTGTCATGTCCTGGGGCTTTTCCGTTTTTCAATAATTTTATAGCTTCTTCTAGCTCGGTTATTGAAATTTCTTCTTCTTTTTCTTCTTCTTCTCTTCTTTGTATGTTTATCTTCTTTGCCGTATTTTTTGTTATATTCTCTTTAGTATTCAGCAAATTGTAAAAGTACTCTTTCCACCGTTCCATTATTTTCTCTTCTGACGTTAGCGTCACACCCGTTGTATCCTTGATTCCTAATGTTAAGCTGATCTTCTCCTTTCTCATGCTCTTTAGTACCTTGTAAAAAAGTTTTTGATTGTTTTGTCTGTTCTTCTCCATTTTATTTCCAAAATCCTCCCATGAATCCTTTTTCGCATTTTGCACTAATTTTTTGACCAATTTTTTTTTGTTTTTTGTAGTCGTCATAATTTCCCTGCGTTTTATTTGTCAGGTACTTTCTCCAAGATTTTTTCTTGTCTTGTATTTGCTTCTTAATTTCAGTCGTCCACCAAACTGTTTGCCTTTTCTTGTTATTTGTTTTCAAGGTCCCACATGTGTTTTTTGCCGCTTCTAGTATTGTATTTTTAATTTTTTGCCACAATTCTTCTATAGTCAGATCTTCTATGGTTACCAGTTGTCTTTCTAATTTACAATTTACTTCCACTTCGTATTTTCTTGCGATGTTTGCTTCATTTAATTTGTATGCTTTTATAGTTTCATGATCTAGTTTTTCTTTTCTATTTTGAACTGGTTCGGTGTGTGTGTTTCCTTTAATCTTTGCCACTACTAGGTAATGGTCACTTCCTATCTCTGGTCCTCTTTTAACTCTGACATCCATAATATATTTCTGGTTTTCTCTGCTTGTAACTATGTAGTCTATGATAGATTTTTCTCCTCTACTCTCTACCACCCTTGTATATTTGTGTATGTCTTTATGTTCGTAGAACGTATTTGCTATAATTAGATTATTTAATTGACAGTAGTCCATCATCCTTCTTCCATTATTGTTCATCACCTCTTCTCCGAAACGTCCAATTATTTTTTTATACTGTGTATTATCTTTTCCCACTCTTCCATTAAAGTCACCTACTACGTAGACATTTCCTACACAATTTTCTGTGATTTCTTCTAGTTGTTCCCAAAAAATGTCTTTTTTATCTGCTCTTTCGTCTTCATTTGGGCCGTATACTATTATTAATGACCATCTATCTCCGCCGTTTTCCTTCATTTCTATCAGTAAAATCCTTTCTGAGTAGCAATTCCATTTTTGTATTTTGTGTAATATTTCTTTGTTTATTATGCAGCCTACTCCCGCCTCCGCTCTCACGTTCTGCTTGACTCCGCTATATATTAATATGTGTCCATTATCTAGTTCCATTGTTCCTTTACCTTTCTTTTTTGTTTCTGTTATTGCTAAAATATCTAGTTTCATTTTTTCAAACTCCTCTTGTAGTTCTTTTTCCTTTTCTCTTATGCTTCTTATGTTCCATGTTCCGAGTTTCCATGCCCTATCCTTATTCATTGCTTGTTTCGTTATATTTTTCCCATTAGCCTTCCTCTTGCTTAGTTTTTTGACTTCTGTAACTCTTCTTTCTCTTTATTCCATTTCCATTCTTCGCCATTAATGGTTAATTTGCGGAAACCAATTTTAACATCCTTCCCTTGCTGTTTTTCTATTTTTGCTCTCTCGCGAATTTGTTTTCCCATTTCTCTCTCTTTTTTGTTTAAATCCGGGTTTATAAAGTATCTTTCGTTCCTTATTTCCTTCAGCTTGTTTGTTTCGCATTATTTTCTCCTTATCTTCTTTGTCATTGCATTCGATTAGGCACGTTCTGTCACCAAGTTTTCGCACTTCTTTTATCTTTGCCTGTACGTTCAGATTTTTTTCAAGAAATTTACTAATTTTTTCTTTAAGTTCCTCTTGGTTTGTACTTTCTATTCTCACTCCAATAAGTATAACATTTTTATCTCTTTTTTCTTTTTCCAGCCACTCCACTGTTTTCCTAATATCGCTTAGTTCATTAGTAATTTTTTCATTTTCCGTTTTTATTTCCGCATAATTATTTGTAAGTTTTCTGTTTTCTTCTCTTACTATTTTTATTTCGTCTTTGAGTTCCTTATGTTCAGCTCTCATATCTTTGATTGCATTTTTCATATCAAGCATTTCTGATTTCATGTCTCTCATTAAATTTAATATTAGATCCAATTTTCCATCGTTATTTTTGTCCATCCTCGTAGGTGTTCGGTATATTTTCTTATCCCTTTTGAAGACTTCCTCCTCTTCTTCGTTTCCTTTCGATCTTCTTCTTTTGTTACTCTCATCGGTAGAGTAGTCACTCTCCATTTTTATTTTTCCTGAAGGCTCGCGGAAAGGATAGGCCCACCTCAACGGTTCAGAAGCTTTCTCCTTATCAAGCCTTCTTTATTTTAGATCTGGCAACAACGCAATGTTTTGTGACAAGGTTTCGCCTGTTAATTATTGATAAACGTTAAACATAAATTTTTTGTTTTACTGTTCTAACTCTGGTTCTAACTACCTTTCGCTTAGGATTATTCGCACAATTTTATACCACTGCACTAAATGCCTCTAGTTCACCCTTCTACAGTACTTTCCGTAATTAAATTTCACTACAATGCCTGAAATAAGGTAAAATCGTAGGAGAAAATTAAGTTTGTTATTTCTCGATTTAGCACAGCGTTGCCACTTCATATAACAATATTATTAGACGTTAATTCTTTAATGTGCTTGTTTCCTTGGATTTTTTCTATTAAGATTGTTTTTTCAATTTATGAATATTAAAAGATAAGCACTTTTCCAAATTTGTTGTGGGCTTCTTCAAGCTCTGGCAGCGTTGTACAAATACCATAATTACCACACCCTCCTAACCACATAATTGGTGATTTTTATCGAAAGCTGACTTTACCTATACCCCGTAGCTTTAGATAAACTTTCAAACTATATCTTGTTATTTCTGCAACACTTTCCACAAACATATGTAGTGGTGTGATGTTGAGAATCACTTCCATGGCTATCGTTGGGTATGTTCTCATTGCTCATGTAATGCGTATAAAGGCTAGTCTTTGAATTTTGGAGAGGTTTTCTCTCGTCGCCAATAGGCTAATTCTACTACTCCACGCAATGGCTCCATAAGTCGTTATTGGTCTCAGTATGGAAATTTACAACCAGCTTAGGATTTTTGGGTTACAACCCCAGCTTCTCCCTGTCAAATTTCTGCACACCATTAGAGCCATTTTTGCTTTGTATGCTATATCCGTTTCGTGTTTGTTCCACAAGAGTTTACTGTCTAGACTAGAGTCGACTTTTTGTCGAATTTTCCCCTGACTAATATGACAATATCATCGGCATATTCTTGGCAGGATATTCCGAGGTCCTCTGTTTGTACAGATGGAGACAATGTATTTGCTTGTCTTCGTCTCTGCTACTCTTGTGGTGAGCAGTTCCGACATCCATTTGGATGTTGTGCTGTCTACACCTCTCCTGTTTAAAGCTCTCTTGACAGCCTCATGCAGAGTGTTATCAAAAGCTCATTCTATGTCCAAAAATGCACACACTACAGTTTTTGTCTAGAGCACCTCGGTTATTCTCTCTTCTCTCTCGGACAGTTGTACCACTGCAGTCTCCGCAGTTCTGCCTGTCCGGTAAGTATGCTGACATGGGTGGAGAGGTAGTCTCTCTAGAATTTCTGTTCTAATACAGTAGTTAATAGCCTTTTTCATCGTTTTGAGCACAAACGATGTTAAACTAATTAGTCTGAAGGATTTGGGGTTTGTTGTCTCCCTTTTTCCAACTTTTGGAATAAAGGCTGCGACGAAACATATGTATATATGTGTGTTACGACGACTTTAAATTATCATAGGTAATACCACGGATGCTTCTTTTCTTTTCCACGAAAACTTGTTTATTTGGCAAAAATATGAAAAGAAATCGACTGATAAAATCACGAGTCCGTTAGGACGAGGTTTGTTTGAATGTTTTTGCCTCAAATAAAAAAGTTTGAGTGATGAAAATAAAATATTATGAGATAAAATTTGGAGAACGAGTTGTGTTTGGGGAGATTATTTTTTTCATCAATTGTGGAAAGGAATTATGTATTAAATGTTCAATATTCTCTTGGGTGATGGTACTGAATCGGTTTGTGTTCATTTTTCAATAAACTTCGAAGCACTTTTAGTTGTCAATAATGACAAATTCAAAGTAAAATTTTGACGTTTCAATGTAAACAAGGAATTATCGATGAGGAAGCAGAATTATCAGTATAATACCGAATTATTGGCTAGAATAATGTATTGCTATTGGTTAAAACCACCAAAATGTCAGATTTTGACAAGTGAAAAAAATAATCTTCTCAAATACCCTCACAACCTGACTGGTTAAAACTTATGTTACGTAACTTTGGATTTGGAAACGTTTTGAGAATAGGCTAATGTCCAACATTTATAAATGTTTGCCATTTGCATCATTATTGAATTACCTAAATATGTTTTTTTTTGTAGTTGGAATTCAATACCGAACCCGAATGCCTAGTTATTAATTTAGAAAATAACCCTAATCAAACAATTGATGCTATAAGGCATTTGTATCTGGGAAAATACCCAAGGAAAATTAAGCAATGCGTGAGATGTGGTGGAAGTGCTGGAACTGTACCTGTAACTAGAACTGCAGCTATTCGAGCTTGGGATCAAAGATGGATGAGATCTTGCCAGTAAGTCGATACATATGTCTTTTTAATTTAAATACGTAGCAATATTTTGTAATAAATTCAAGTTGATGCCATGTAGATCTCATAATTGAATTTTTTTTGTTTGCAGATGTGGAGGTCAATGGCGAATGCAAATCTTCTGCGATTGAAAAGTTTGATATCATCATTTCAGAATATTTTTATATTTATTTTAAATTAAATCAATTTTTATAGAGTTTCATAGAATTGATTTGAATATAGTTAATGAAAGCCAATTGATAGTTTTACTGCCAAAATTTTACTCTCAGGATTTTTTATAAATTAACCGTCACTTGTAGTAGAAGCAATAGTAAAGTTTATAGTTTTTCGCTCAAGTAGGAATCCAATGGAATCAGTTTGTATAGAATTAGCTTGGCGAGGTGAGGAATTTGAGAAACAAATAACGATGGTTCTGTAACAAATCGACTTGAATTTAACCCTGTAAGAAAAACTTGCCAATGTTGTTTAGGGATGTTAACAGAAAAAAAAATCCAGTAAACATAATGAGCAATGCCTATTGAAAATATAATTCAAAATTGGACAAAATCGTCTGCCGAAGAGGCTTGAGTACCAACAAAAAAAGGTAGAACGTGTCGCGGGACACACGGTAGGAACTTTAGTTCCTTTTAAGCAAAAGTTATGTAATACATCTGACGTTATTGATAAACAATTTGCATATTCTTTGGTGGTTGAGTAGTAAGCACACCAGACTCTCACGCGGTAGACCCGGGTTCGATTCCCCGCGAGGAATTTTTTTTATTGTTAATTTTATTTTTAAATAATCATTCTTCTTGATATTAATAACGACAACAGGTAGACGTTTGAAATATTTAGCGGAATATTCATTATTATAGATAATTGTACGGTACCCTCCATGAGGGAGTCCGACTGGCAACATCGTATATTTAAAAAAGGAAACCGTAGCATTATACAAATTGGACATTCGTTTACCACAAAATTAGTGGAAACATAAAATTGAATTGTTAAATTTTTAATTTAAAGTTATATTACAGTTTATAGAAATTTTTATTTTCTAGATTTTTTCCTAAGTGGGTCGTAGAAAAAATATGCTGCTCGACTCGTGTGGATTGTCCATATCGCACTTGAACGATTGAGCACTCCGCCTACGGCGTCGTGCTTCTTCTTCGTCCTCGTGCGATATGGCCATCATATCCACACTAGTTGCACAAACTACAATTTCTGTCAAAATATGCCCTTTTACATTTAAAAACTACCTGCCAAATGTCAAATCAATTTATCCATCTATTCTAATGTTATCGAATTAAAACATTCAAGTTTTCAAAATTTCAACACCCTGTATTTCGAAAAGTAGCTAGACCCCTTAATCGCGCAAAAAAAATTAAGGAAATAATAGTAAAAATTTATCCGAAATTCAAGTAGATCACTAGCATTGCGAATACCAGCTTTGCATAGAATTTCAATATAGCATCGGTGGTTCAGTGGTTAGAATGCTAGCATTGCACGCGGGCGGCCCGGGTTCGAATCCGGGCATGAGCATATTTTTTTATTATGAATCGCTGCTTCGTAAACGAGAGAGAGACTAAGGAGGCACAAGCACGCAAAAGCAAGGCACATAACGAAGCAATGTAACATAACGCAGCGTAACGTAACGCGTAACGGTCAGATCTTTTGCGTCGCGACCCCTGGTCGCTCAAACATAACCTGGCGTAAAGAACTAAAGTTCCAAAAACTTCTAATCACTCCAATAGATCGATCGCGGACAATTGACTCGCCAAGAGATCGGTATATGCCTCCATGATTAAGGTATTTATCTTCGCAGCTTTAAAGATATGAAGTGACCAACGTGTCTATTCTGTAACTGATTGTTGTGGTAACGATTATCATGTTAACGATACTTTTGCAGAGTTAAATTCTGTAATAATGTCGTTACCTTAAAATATAGTGACAAAACGACGATAATATTCTTACAATTTTATAAAGGCTGGTATAATGCTTGAGATCTGGTGCTGTTTTGTTGGATTAGGAAAGAATTTACTCAACTGTGATTGTGCTGACTCATTTAAATAGTCTACACCCACAGATTTTGGATAACTCCCATGAGCTAAGAAATGATTAGTTGTGAAAACCCTAACTATGAGAATTTCGACTGCCATGATTCAAAACAGGCAAGAAATCCTGGAATAAATCATTAGCAGCTGCATTGTTCGCTCGATAAATCTACCTGAACACTTCCACTGTTAAATCTAAGGGGTTACTTCGTGCCTGTCTAAAAATATTGCATGTGTATACAGTTTAGATTCTTTTCAACCCCTATAATATGCATTTACCTTCTATTAAATTCATACAAAACAATACGTAACCGTTGATCTATCTTAAATAAAATGTCATCTTTGTAGAAGAAACAGTGTTTTCAAGAATACTATCGAATCAATCCTGGAAAACCCCTCCAGTGTTATGCTGTCTTTTTGTTTCTGACTTTCTGACCCGGTTGCCGTTTACACGGTTTAAGGATGATAAGGATGATTAATCGATTATTTTGCCCACCCCTAGTTGATAGTGGGATATGAAGTGACACGTGCGTATTCACATTGCTCTGCATTCTTGTTGATCACTTGATTCCTTTGGTTGAGGCAAGACCGGTAATTTGGGATGAGACCACGGAAAAGTATAAAGATAAAAATTAAACAAGAAATGCCTGGCGGGAAGTATGTGTGAAACTGAACAACGAATTTGAGCAATTGGAAGACGAAAAAAAATAGGTTAGGCTATGTACGTCTGAATTTGTCTTTATTCGAAATATATGAACAACGTACATAGCAACAATGTGTTCACGATCCATGCCGGAATTCAACTCACTGACGTTTCGGACCACGAATCCGTGAAAGTGTGGAAGAGGTGCCGGTCCGTGTAAACGGCAACCGGGTGTGTGTGACGCTCTATTAAGTCAACGTTCAGAGTAGCTCTGGTATCGGCAGATTACTTTCTTGCCCGTATACTGTCGAATATACTTGTTGGTGTAATGTGGTTTAACAGTTGGCGACTGATAAGGGTACACACTGGCAGGAATATTATAATTCTTTCAGCAATGAATTTCGATTCGCAAAAGTTGGTACTTTTACGAGTGTGACTTTTTATAGTTAAAACTCTGCCTCCTATGGTCAGAAACAAAGAGACAGCATAAATCTGGAGGGGTCTTTCAGGACTAAACCACTCCAGAATACTCTTTTTTCTCATTCTTTTGGGAATCAAACCACAATAATGTTCTTATTTTTTATTTCGACGTTTCGGTAGCGTTCCAGCTACCGTTGTCAAGATTAACTAGTAATACAATTAGGGCCGGTTTTACAAGAGAGATTTATACTAGGTATAGTTATACTGGGTATAAAGTTATACCAAAATTTATACCTAGAATAAAATTAGTTGGTTTTACGATGCTTTTTTACACCGGTATAGCAATTCTTACTCCAAGTATTGCTATACCGGTGTAAAAAAGCATCGTAAAACCAACCAGTTTTAAACTAGGTATAAATTCTGGTATAACTTTATACCCAGAATAACTATACCTAGTATAAATCTCTCTTGTAAAACCGGCCCTTAATAAAATAATTTTTGGTCCCTATCTGACACAACGAAAAAATATGACAACTAGACAATCAATAATATTTTGAAGTTTAAGACTACAAAACTTTGTTGTCAAATTTTATTAAGGTCCATTCATAGTAGATCACACCTCTGGTAAAATGTGAAATAAAATATTTTATTTTATGACATTCTAACGATATGATAGTCTACTAGAAACGGAATCCAGTGAAGTGCACGTTCCAGGAACGGTTTTTATTGGGATAGCGCTTTTTTTAGCTTATTTTGGAAATGTTGTTAATAAAACGCGTTTGCTGTTACTTTTTTTGTGTATGATCATTTTTGTTTTCAAAACATGTATAACTCAGTTTGGTGATTTTGTGTATTGAAGTGTGTATCGATTAATAACTATTCCAATGATAAATCATACGAAAACCTGGATAAAAACTTATGATGCTATCCTGATAACGCAGGTAATTGATTATTGGAAATTTCTCTTTCTAACATTGGTAACCAAATTTGACTACATTCGGCTGAAATACTAGCTACACATTTATCTGCATTTAGTTGTATTGAAGCACTTTCTTTGATTTTTCGTCTTTTATTATTGGGCTCTTTCAAT
>CAJUYG010001238.1:11598-35449 GCA_910591675.1 Galerucella calmariensis
CCAATATTTCCCGATTATGTCAATTTGCCCTAATGTGACCACTTCACTGATTTCTTTATTATTATTACCTTTCCCAATGATAATAATAATAATTATTAATATTATCCCTCCTGTTCTAGAATTTTCAATTTTTCTGTAACGACATATTGAATATGAATAAAAATTTATACATACTTGTAATAACCTAAAGGTCCTTCGATCCATCTTAAACTGGCCAAATCGCCTCTGGTGAGTGTATTAATGAACGCATGTTCCACTTGTAATTTACCGCTATCGTCATAATGTTCGAGTACGATATGTCTGAAGGTACCCCAAACATTGTTCTTCAAAACGTTGTGAACGAGATCTTTGCTTAGTTGTTTTTCGTATGCGGCAATGGTGAATTTTGGAGCGGTAGCGTCTTCAATAAAAATCGATCTAATATTACCACCTCCCGCTTCTTGTTTCAAACAATTCACCATACCGACTAAACCGGAGAGTTTTTCACCGTGAACGTACAGATATATCTTTCCACCGTCGTTTTCCGCGCTTTTCATCGCTTCTTTTAAAGGTTCCACCCAATTAAAGTTCTTTTCGGTTATTTGAATAACCGTAGCGTCTTTCGGTACTTGAATTGGTTTACGTAGAAGTAAGTAAACTTTCATTTCAGTTAATTGCTTGCTTATCAACTCCAGTCCGGTTAGTTTCGACATATTTAACGATCCTTTAAGTTCTTCTAAAAGTACGAAACCGCCTTCTTTAAGCGAAGCTACAGCGTTGTTCAATATGTTCGTTTTGTTGTACATAAGAACGTCGCTAAGTACTACCAGATGGACATCTTGAGCTACGTTAGTTGTAGTTACGTCTTTCATAACGTGCTTGATTTCGTTGGCTTCCAAAGAAGCTGTGTCGATTGGTAGGGAAGTGACGACTGTTACATCGGCTGATAGCATCGGTTCAGATTCGACGATGTTTTTGATAATAGGAGCGAGTACTGATTCGACCGGTTTGTCGGTACCGACTTCGGCTATTTTCAACTTCATAGCGCCGCCGCTGTTTTCGATTACAGTTTGCACTAGGACGGTTAAGGCTTGGAGTTGGTTCTTTTCGGCGTCTTCGATTAGAGGTTGCGTGTTTTCGTATGGTACGAATTGGTATTTTTCTATTTTCGGCGCCGATTGGACTTGTTGACGTCGCGGTGCTAAGCTAGCTTTCATCCCGCGCAGTTCTACTCCACCGGATTTGATGACTCCTATATTACGGTACATATGAACAGGAACGCTGTCACCTTCTGGTAGTAAACTAATAGCTTGTAAATGTTCTTTGGGGTTGATGAAAGCTCTTTGAAGACGAGTTGGGAGATAGAGTTCCTTTGTATTTTGCCCAAGGATGGAAAATTGCAGCATCGTATCGATGTAACTGATCCAGTTGTTGTTCCATTTTAGTTTTCCGGCCAATCCGTGGTTGTCTGATTCGGTGATACCTTTGAAAATACCCTCGTAATCGTATCCTCTTAGTCTCAATTCTTTGTAAATATCGGAGGAAGTTAAAGGTAAAACATCCTTTTCTTTTTTGGGTACTGGTTTTGGTAAATTTAAGACTTCTTTTTCGACATCTTCTGGTACTGATATTTTACCGGATACAGCAACGGAACCACCTTCGCATAGTTCAAATTCTCCAGTACCTTCGAATATATTAATTAGGAATTTAACGGAGCCTTCTCTAGGCATAATAGTAGCTCGGTGGAATTGAACGTCTTCTAATATTACCGGAAGCTGTTCAAAATCTTCATTCCTTAACTTGGCGAAGGTTTTCCATACCAGAGTCTAAAAATAAAAAATAAAAAGTTAATTTTTTCTTTTCTTTCATTTCAATCTGTCGACTTACCAAATATCCAGTAGCTGGGAATAAAACTCTACCATCGATCGTGTGTCCAGCGAAGTATTCATCGCTTTCTTTACTAAGATCAACATCGACAACTAGTTCTCCAGATCTAGAACCTTTTCCGGCGAAATTAGCCACTGCCCATTCGATGGAATGATCCCATTCAATCATGGAACTGATCATTGGAGTACCTTTACCTACGGGGAAACTTACAGGATGGTACAAGTTTCCGAAACGTGGTTGTGCACCTGCTGCATAGATTCTATAAATAAAAAGAACAGCGTGAGAAATAAGTTAGTAGATTTTATAAAAAAAAAAAACGAAAGTAAAAGGGGTGCGGTTTACCGTCCCGAAAGTAACCAAAAAATAGTGGTTGCTGAAAATCTGGTTATTTTTGGAATACAGTTTCCTGAAATCTGGTTAATGAACTGTCAAACTAGTAACCAGCCTTAGGAGCCCGGTTACTTCTGGTTTCGACTGTCAACGCTGTCACGCGACGTGCATTATTATTGTTTATTATTTTTGTTAGCTGATTATTCTAGATTATTCCACCACCGAAGAGAAAAATAAAACATATAAACGAATCATAATACGAATAAAAGTGAAACACGAAAGCAGCCTGATTGTCCATGTTTAAAAATAACTCAAATATTCAAAAAATTATTTTTTGAAGTGTGTCTCGGTGTCGTTTTGAGGAATGTATTTAAGGTTATATTTCCGTTTCGTACTTTTACCGGTTTTGTGTCCCGAATACAACTTTATTTTTCAGTTTTATCTGTCAACCGAAGCGGTTAACCGTGGTTACTGTTAGTTACTCTCGGACCATAGCATTTCCCTATAGACACTTGACATTTGACGTGACAGCACCAGTTTTGCCAACTGCCAATCCCTAGTTTGGGTTAAGTTTGTGGTGTAAGATTTGGATGTGGCGTGCTAATTACAATTTAGTATTCTCTTCGTTTGGGTTTTTGGAAATATTTAATTTATGTTGAATTTCAAATATTTCTATAAATAATTATTATTTTCATTCTTTGTATTAATTATTAAATTGGATAAACGTGTTCGGGAATAAGTAGATTAATTTGTTTGTAACTTATGTCCGTTTGTAATTATCAATGATTTAGTACAGGTTTTAGTCAATTTTTTAGGATCCTAAATAAATGATAAATACATACACATTTATCATCAAGTTTTCAGTCAATTTTGAAATTGATAGAAAACATTAACTTAAAAACTAGGTAAATTCTACTACACAACATAAAATCAGTGGAGTTAGCTACGATGTAATATTGCGCTCTCAATTATTTTTTTACATCGGGTGGTTCAGAATACGATTTTTAATCGCGCTGTTGAATTTGAGTTAACATTGCTATTTTAACTACATCGATTACAAATCTCACAGTTCGTTTTTCTAATCGAAATCTACATTTAAATTCAATATCAGACCATATTTCAAAATGACTGGATCTATTTCTAAAGGTTTGCGGTCTTCTAG
Organism: Galerucella calmariensis; assembly: GCA_910591675.1. NCBI lineage: Eukaryota > Metazoa > Arthropoda > Insecta > Coleoptera > Chrysomelidae > Galerucella > Galerucella calmariensis. The sequence continues at coordinate 14,957 of CAJUYG010001238.1, forward strand.
GATGTAAAAAACCATTCAAAATTTGTAAAAAATCTTCATCGTCGGTTAATTCTTCTAATAATTCGTTCTTTTTGATTGAAATGATGAATTATCAGATATACAACCTCACTTTTTAAGGTTAACAACTCAATGTCAAATGCCAAAACACTCTTGAACCGCCTTTGAACGCCCTTCGAGGACCGTTCACGTAAACTTCTATTTGAACCACAGATCAGTAGTGACTGACGTACTTACAACAAAAATTTGCAATTGAACTCAGTTCAACGCTGAACCACAGTTGAACTATGCATCTACAACCGGGCCTTAAACTTGTACTAAATCATTGATAATTACAAACGGGCATCAATGTTAATTTTTACAAGGTGTTTCCAGCTTTCCACCTTTTGCTTCTGGTTTTAATTGCTTCGTTTCGATTAAAAAGCTGGTTGCGTCCAATTTAATATTAATTGTATACCCCATCCCAGTGATAGCGTATAAAATAGTTTAATTGGTGCCGAATTCCACTCCCTGAGGTGGAGTGATCTAGCCTGGGACTGTTTAGGTTACATGGTATGTCTAATATCAGTGCAGGATTCTATTGAGAACCGCATCTATTCATATTTCCCTCAAAAAATTCATCTTCTTGACAAAACCAATTAATTCATTTGGTAAATGATCTCGCTAAACATCAGGCGGTCCGCGGCGGGACAGAAAAAGGAGCCACGTTGGATGCTGAGACAGTCCAGCTCTAACTATATGAAGATACAGTGGCCTGTTTAAAAGCCAATTATAGAGTGGAGTTCATGCAGTAGTTCTGAAACTCTTCTTGCAGTTCAGGTATTTAATATTTGTTTGGTAAAACTCAATGAGATGCCAACTGCAGGTTCCGGTCCAATAAAAAAGTCTTTCTATTGAGAAGTATTTTTTGACAGCTTGAGATTATTTCCCCCCCAAAAAATCAGCTTCCTAACAAAGCCAATAATATATTTGGTGAATGATATTTCAGATCTGACGGCCTGCCAAACAAAGGTGCCACATTGCATACTCAGACAGAGGTCTTGCCAATTGCAGGTTTTGGTCCAAAAAAACCACCTGCAGCACCATTTTTGCACCAGAATGACCAGGGATCCACACCACAAGTCTTTCTATTGGGAAATAAATTTTTGGCAACTTCATATCAACTTGAACGGTAAGAACCAAGTACTTTCAACCCTTAAATAACAACCTATACTTACTTTCCAAGTGCGGTAAACAGAAATTCCATATTATCAGCATGCCCACGTTTAACCAGACTGATATTGGTCGCCTTAGGTCCTAGGGATCTTTTTAAAATAGCCTGAAGAAGACCAGTAGGAGCGATTTCGATGGTAATAGCATTTTCCGGAACGTGTTTCAATGCTTCATGGAACAAAACAGGCGATAACAAGTTATTAACGTGATAAGCAGCTGAGCTTTGCAAAGCCAACGGTGTACCCCAAGCAGATTCCGGAATTGAAGAGGAAATCCATCTAGGTGATCTCGGTTTTGGACTGGGGATTATACTATCGAGAGCTTTCCTTAACCTCGGACCGGCATCGGCGATGTATTTACTATGAAAAGCTGTACCGGACGAGTTTACTACTTTGGCGAAAATGTCTTCGGCTTGAAGTTGTTCGACGAATTTAGCAACTGCTTTTACGGGACCCGATATGGTAACGCTGTCTTCGCTGTTATGGCACGCAGGGAATATTTCGGGTGGACAACGTTTTTTGGCCTCTTCCCACGTTAAACCTACAGCCGCCATTGCACCCTCAGCTAATTTACTTTCCATAATAGCGCGACCTCTGGAGTAGGCAGCTAATACTGCTTGTTCGATGCTAAACGTACCGTCTGCGTATGCGCAGCCTACTTCTCCTACGGAATGCCCCACTATTATATCCGGTTCGATTCCCAAGGTTTTCAAAACGTCCGTTAAGGCTACTTGCATAGCAGCGATAGATATAAAGGAATTTAAAACGTTATTGAACGTAGCGTCTGTTCCGTTTATAATAATATCTTCCAAATTTATTCCGTGTGGTTTTAAAGCGTCTGAGCATCTTTTTATAGAGTTTTTGAAGGTTTCTAACTGCATTAGATCTTTCGCCATGCCGGACCATTGAGAACCCATTCCGGAAAAAACGTAAGCGATAGGTCTGTTGTCACCGACTGTTTGAAGCACTTCTTTGACGGTTTGATCTTTTAAAACAGCGTATCCTCTGTAGGAGTGTCCGTTGATGTTTCTGCTATGTATTTCGTCGATCAAAGCGAGAAATTCTTCGTCGTTTTTATGTTCTTCGATTTTATTCAAGAAGTTAGTGACTGCTTCTTCAGTTCTACCGGAAACTCCAACGACTCTCGGTATTTCTCCGATAGGCCAAGTAGTTTTTGGTTTAGGGTTTGATTTTAGAACTATATGAGCGTTAGCACCGCCGAAGCCGAAAGAATTAATTGCTATGATTCCACCGTTCCAAGGTTCGTTCTTGGACACTACCTTAAGTCGACCATCGTTGAGCGCTGGAATGTCTTTGTTCGGTGATTTGAAGTGTAAGTTTTGCGGAATCATTCCAGCTTCCATAGCTATAACAATCTTAGCTAAAGAAGATAAACCGGACGCCGGTTCCGAGTGTCCCATATTACTTTTAACAGATCCAATAAGAAGAGGATCTTTACGATTTTTACAAAAAAAGTCAGCAATTGAATTAACTTCTTGAGGATCTCCTACTTTAGTACCGGTACCGTGAGCTTCTACGTAAGAAACGTCTTGCGGTTGAATACCTATTTCATCGTATACTTCGCGGATGAGTTTATTTTGCATGGAACCAGAAGGGAATGTGATACCTTGTTCTTTATTACCATCGGTATTTGTTTTAGCGCCCAATACGCTGGCGTAAACTCTTCTAGCGGAGCTAGCTTTTTGTAAAAGAACAACTACAGCAGCTTCAGATCTTACGTAACCATTTCCAGATGAATCGAAAGCTTTGCACATACCTTCGGGACTCAACATACCGAGTCGGTGGAATTGTAGAGAAGAAGTTGGTTTTAATAGAAGATTAACTCCACCAACTATAGCGGAGTCGCACTGTCCAGTTTTAATAGCTGTCACTGCTTGTTGGAAAGCGAATAAGCTGCTCGAACAAGCTGTGTCGACTGCGTAACTTGGTCCGCTGAAGTCGAAGGTGTATGATACTCTATTCGGGAACATAGCTCTGCAACACCCGGTCAAACCGTAACCGTTTATTTGTTCGGGGTCTTGTGTCCAATATTCTGACGATTCACTATCGGATACTCCTATGAATACTCCCGTTTTGGAACCTCTCATTTCGCTGGGATTCAAACCGGCGTCCACCATAGATTCGTAGGTTAATTCCAACAACATTCTAAGTTGGGGATCCATTACGTGCGCTTGTTTGGCGTGTACTCCGAAGAAGGTGGCATCGAAGTACTGTAAATTTTTGATTTTGCCCGTTCTGGTTGGTAAGCCGAATAGTCCGGACGGCCATCTTCTTTCGTCGTCGGTAACCAGATCTACGCCGTCGAAGAGTTGTTGCTTGAATTCTTCGATGGAGTTGCTTTCTGGTAGACGACCAGATATACCTGTGATTACTATATCGTCGCTGATGTTTTTTCCCACGAGGCGTTCGGTATCTGGAGCTCTGGCTGGCATTTTGAATGTGTTTTCGTCTGGAAAAAAAAATTGTCATGAAATGAATGGAGTTGTATTTTTAAAGTGAAAACTTCTCCAGGCGCGTTGAGCGTTGGGTGGAGAAAAAACATTGAAATCGCGTCATCGTCAGGCTTTCCATGTTATGCAACACACAATATGAGCGTATGATACAATTTTTGAAAAGGGGTACATTGTTGTATGGACCATGGGAGTACCAAATGGAACCACTGATTTGTAAAAATTCCCACTTACCATTAGCGAACGATAAAATTTTTTAGGAGGGTTAATTTATTTGGACAAATTTTCTCCCATCACAGGGGTAGTATGATAAAAATTTTGAAAATGGGTTCATGTGTATGTGAAAATTTTCATTTACCTTGGACGTATAGTTTGGCAAGTTTATCTGTAGCTACGGGGCGTCGGTAAGAGGCGAGGAAAAACATGGCGTATATCTGTCAAACGTACAAATGGCGTACGGTACCTATTTTACCAAGTAAAACTGAAATTACAAAGGTAACTGACAATACGAACACCACTGGATAAATCAATATCAGTCAATTGACGAAGTGAGAGGGAAGAACATACGCACGCGCTTTCCAATAAGAAGTAACCTGGTCGATAAAAATCACCAATTATGTAATCGGAGGGTGTGGTCATTATGGTTTTCGTACAACGTTGCCAGAGCTTTAAGAATCCCATAACAAATTTGGAAAAGTGTTCTCTTTTAATATTCATAAATTGGAAAATAATGTTAATAGAATAAATCCAAGGAAACAAGTACATTATAAAATTAACGTTTAATCATATTTTTCTACTACCGTGTGTAAAGTACGTACTTTAGACACATTTTCGAGTGCGTAAAACTTTATTTTACGCACTAGTGCGTAAAGAGTTTTACTTACGCACTAGTGCGTAAAGAAAAAATTCCAATATGTATGTAGTTATAGATATCTAGTCTTATAAAAATATAGGTATAATAAACAGATATTAAATCTAAGTTTTTTTCATAAATTGGAGATAGAAACCAATAGAATTCGGTAAAGTAACCTAATAATTATTGTTAAATAATTATTGAGTACTGGAAATAATACGGTAAATAGGTATAAGTTGGCGGTGAGTGACTGACATTTCTTTGTGAATTGAATCTGACATTTAAAATTTAAATTGAGATCTTCCGACTATACCTAGAGTAAGCAATTGTATTTTATATTTAGGAATTGAATATTTTTATAAAACTATGATGTTATTTTATCCAAATTCTTCAGATTCCGTTCTCCATATTTCCATATTCTTTTGTAAATCCTTCTCTTTCCCTGCCATAATTATTAAATCATCTGCAAAAGCTGCTTCTGATATATCCACTCTTTCTAAATGTCTGTATCCAACGTGTAGTTTTGCCATTTTGGTTGACGATTTTTTAATTATTTCATCAATAAAAATTGTAAATAATAATGGACTTAGTACCCCTCCTTGCCTTAATCCTTCTTGTGTTGAAAATGGTTCTGATGGTTTATTTTTGTATATTACACAATTTCTACTATTTTTGTAAATGTTTTTGATTATGTCTATTATTTTGTAGTTTACTCCCCTTCCTTCTAGTATTTTCCATAACTTCTCCCTTGGTACTTTGTCAAAAGCTTTTTCCATGTCTATGAATCCTATATATACCTCTTTTTCTTGTTGTGAGAACTTATCAATTATCTGTTTCACCGTAAATTTGTGGTCTTGGATGCTTCGACCTCTTCTAAATCCACTTTGCGATTCTTCGAGAGTATTTTCTATCATTGGTCTTAGCTTACTGTCTATAATCTTCTCGTATACTTTCATAGCTGTACTAAGTAAATTTATACCTCTATAATTATTGCAGTCTTGTTTATCCTCCTTTTTATATATTGGAACTATTAAGGCTGTCTTCCAATCTTCTGGAATCTGTTCTTCCCTCCACGCAATGTTGAATATGTTCAATAATATTTTTGTTCCTGTTTCCCCTAAATTCTTGAACATTTCTGCTGTTAACTTATCTATTCCTGGAGATTTTCCATTTTTTAATTCATCTATTATTTCCTGTATGTAATTCTTTTAGAGTTACAATGTCTTCATTTTCTATTATTGCATCCTTTTTTTTGTTAATGTCCTGCACTTTGCTGTCTGCTCCTAATAATTCCTCAAAATACTACTTCCATCTTTCAATTACTTCGTTTCCATTTCTTATTATATCTCCTTTTTTATTTTTTATTCATGTTATTTTTTTTTTTAAATATAATGTAATAAAATCGTTGTTTCTTAGGGGGGGTTGCCGAAAGGTAAGGTGAGCTACATGGGGGGGCGGGGTGGTTACAAATTGTCAAAAATGTAGTTACGTGATTTATGGACAGACCCTTACTCTTCCAGTTGGTTTGTTTTATTACAAATTACAATTTTTTTCACGTGTGGGGAAATTCCCAAAATAAAGTTACTTTTCCGTCAACAATGGAAAACTATCATCAACAGATAGTCGACAAAGTCACGCCTAGCAATTAGAGTAATTTATATAATTTCATAAAACGGATGAAAAAAAAAAACAAATATGAAATCGATACTTGGATAATTTATAGTTAAGTGATGTTTATTCTACACGTATTCAATAGAAATTGAATTAAAAAGAAAATTCGTTCATTTATAACAAGAAATATGCTTTAATATACGGATTATTACACACAAGTTTCACACTATTTTTTTTCTACTACTCATATATTCAAGTAATTGATGTAGTGGTAATTTTTATCACACGTGAAAGAAGACGCAAAAATACTTCGGAATAATAAAGGCGATTTAACTAAGCATCGTTTAGTGAACAATGGAATATTTTATTAATCTTAATAATCTTAAACTTGCCTTTTATATTTAGCGTAAGTGCCAAAAATAGTCGTAACCTGCTTACAAAAATACGAGGGGTGAAAGATGTATTCAAATTTCTTTTATTTAACTTGCCGGGGACATTAGATAAATGTCATGTAGTTTAAAAGTTTGTAAAAATTAGCTAATATTCAGTAGTAGTTTATTTACTTCTTCAATTTTACATTTATGATGTGTAATTGAGAAAATTGTCCGTGTCCTTCAAATGTATATATTCATAATTAGTTTAAAATCATGCAATCTTTTATGGGTGAGTAATTTGTTTTATTTTGGACATTACTGATAGTAAGTTTGAATCTAACTAGGTGAAACAAAACACGAGCTGCACATACTAGATGTGATTTTATGTTTATCTATTATTTAATAACCAGGATGAGCGATTTGAATTTAAGTTGGCAAACTTTATTACTAGCCGTCATTTCTTCGTGGTAGTATTTACTTGAATTAAGTTGAAATTCTAATTATCCTTGATCCAAAAATACGTTTTCACTGCCTATATGGGTTATAATTAGCTTGTGTCCCTTTCCAGAGGGTTGTCTTAATCCTGTTGACCAACCCTTCTTGACAGCTTGTCGGGATCTCATTATATTTTTATCTTGCCAGACTTTCGATTCGGTGTGTCCTTCATTTAGCCAGGTTTCATCCAAATAGAAAATATTCTTACATTCGTTGCGATATTTTCGTATTTACCTAAAGTATTCTCGGCTAGAGTTCCGTATCTGATTTTTTTATGAAATTTAGCAGGTAGATAGTTCATGTAAAGACCTTTCCAACGATATATAACATTTTGCGCGGAAACATTTCGGTGTTGAGATACAGCGTTTTTAAATTAGAATTTTTGTATGGATTATTTATATAGAAAATCAACCAATTACTTTTTATGGCCTCAGGAATAGCCTTATGGTATGTCGCTTGCCTTCAGGCAGGGGTATGTGTTCGCGTCTCGCTTGCCGCTTTGCACTTTACAAGTTTCGGTGAGGGAGTAAGGAGACAAGTAGGACTAAGGGGAAGCAGGCGATGATAAAAGCTATTCATTTGACCATCCTGGTCAATTAATGACCTTGTATTGTATATTAATCACGTATTGAATATTGATTATAGGTTAGGTTTAATGCAGTCCAACCATTTTATCTTTTATCCGATTTTTCTCCTATCAATATCATTTATATCTGATTATTTACGAATGCCGTTTTGTTTTCCTTCTTTTATGTAAATTTTGCGCCTCAACATAGTTTCTCTTAGCTAAAAATCCAGTTGACAACGTAAATAGGATTATTTTTAGAAATTTTCATCAAAATTGGGCTACTTGAAATTTCTAAGACCCTATCTAAAGGGTCCATCGATATCTAACTTTAAAATGCTATATCTCTACAACGGAACGTTTCCGCGCAAAATGTTAAATATCATTGAGAAGGTCTTTACATGATCTAACTAAATGACGAGTTTCATCAAAAAATTCGGATGCTCGGATAAGGAAATCGCACTGCTGATTCTTTATCCAGGGACGCCGCTTGACTAAAAATTCTAGGACCCAGTGACACCTACGGCCTAACGACTTCGACAATTGCGGAACTAGCCAAACGTTACACCCATGCTCAATCCCTTAAGAGATGGGATGGAATCAAAGGATGCAGTCTTGCCAGGATCACCCTGGGCGACCCTGGAAAGCTGGCGCCGAAGAAATACTTGGCGATGACCAGGAAAAACCTACGTTTAACAGTAGGATTTCTGACTGGTCACTGTCAACTGAGGAAACACCTCCATACTATGGGGTTAGTGGACACACCTCTATGCAGGATGTGTGAACAGGAAGATGAAACTGTCAGGCATGTCTTATGCGAGTGTCCGGAGTTATCGTCAATAAGAGAGTGTGTGTTCGGTGAGTCTTGGCCTACACCTGCCGATATAAAGGAGATGTCTCCTAGTGACCTGTCCACCTTCCTGAGAAGGACAGGATGGACAATGACCTAGGAGGATGTACAGTGGGTCACATGTGGCCTAAGTGCTGTGAGCCTACACACTCACCCTCCCCACTCTACAGATACAGATACAGATACGGAACTCTTACCGTATTCTTGTCTTCAGCAAACAATATCCAGCCTATCAATAATAAAATATTTTTTGTTCTGTTTTCCCACCCAAAGTTCATTCCTTGAAGAATGATCCATACTTGACTTCTTGATAGCTGTGGCAGGTTTTCGTCATTCTATTCGGCTTGAACAATATTGTCTAATGGTATTCCTTTTGCGAAATACATACCATGCAATATTCTATAAACACTGTTTTTAACATCGTCGTCAATATCTAATGGTTTCTTCCTCGGGTGAGGAATAGATTCACCGAGGTTCCGGCTTTTTATCTCACGTAAAAATCTATATAAATCGTTGATTCTTCTACCCCTACAAATATTGGGACAGTTCGTAATTATGTCGCGAACAGAGCTTGTGGGGTTTTGGTGCACAAGAGCACCATGAACGTTCAGGATTAATTTTATTTTCCCGCAAAGAATTTGCACTTTTGTTAACTCGTTGAGTCCTGGGAAAAAGAGAGGAATACACAGCCTAATGGGACCGTCTGGTACACAGATGGCTCATGCTCCGGTAATAGAGCAGGGGCTGGAATTTACTCCAGGTACCCAAGAACACAGGTTTGTGTACCATTGGGTGAGGGTGTATCTGCATATCAGGCCGAGATATATGCTATCTTGGAATGTGCGCAGATAAACCTAGACAGAGGTTATGTGGATCGACGCATAACCATATACTCCGACAGTCAGGCAGCAATTAAAGCCCTGAGTGGGTATACCGGCAACTCAGGACTTGCCAACGAATGTCGAGAACTACTTGCTAATCTTGCAAGGCGGAACGTGGTGCGGCTAGAATGGATTCCAGCCCACTCTGGTTTTGGAGGCAACGAGATGGCGGATGCACTGGCTGCGGAAGGGGCGGCAGCTCCTTTCTGCGGCCCGGGCCCGACCCTGGGCCTAACAAAACAAAGAATACGCAAGGAGACGAAGAAATGGCTGAGGAATCAGCACCTCGCTCATTGGAATGCTCTGCAGGGTCCTAGACAATCCAAACTTCTATTGAAGGGATGGACTGATGGACACGCCAGGGCAGCCATTGAACTACCAAGGAGTAGGCTAAGAAAGATAGCAGGACTCCTAACAGGGCACTGCTGTTTGAGGAAGCACCTCTACAATCTAGGAGTAGAGGAAAGTTCCCTATGTAGGGGTTGCGGCATGACTGATGAAACGTCAGTTCATGTTCTCTTAGAGTGTCCACACTGGGCTGTATTACGCAGGCGAATCTTCGGAGTCACTGTCATGGCTCCTGGAGACACAAGCAGGCATCCACTGAAAAAGGTTGCGGCCTTTATTGAAGGGCTCGGCTTCATGGATGACTAGGTAGCAGGATTGGCACAATGGGCCCGCCAGTGGCCTCAGTGTCGGAGCCTTGGCTTGAGTTGTCCAGGACAGGGCTCGCCTGCACATTTAGTAGTAGTAGTAACTCGTTGAATAGGAATTGAAGAAAAACTTGAACTTGAAGCCATCTTAATTAGACCAATAGACATTACTTGCTAGTTGCCGAATACCAACTACTCCAAATTTTATTCTAGATTTAAATATTAAGAGGGAATTGGGTTGTACCTGTATAGGTTAAGAGGCAGGTAGTTCCGTCGCGCCTATATGGTTTACAACTATTTTATAGTCCGAACCCCCGATCCGTGATAGAGTTCATACAATAACCTTTTTAGTGTGCGTCATCGATTGTTATTGTCCTTTTACCACATTACGTTGGAAGAAATGGAAAAAAGGCAGGTCTGTTGATAAATCCTTATTAAAATATCACAATAATGAACCGTTTAAATGTATTACAAACGTTAACCGAATCTTTGATTTAAAAAATTTGATTGGTTGATGTTTAGATTACGCGCAAGCACAACCTATCAACCAGGAGTTCAAAATACTATGAAAGCGTTCTTTTCGTAGTGGCAATGTGTCTTACTTCTTTTTCTAATGTCCCACTTACAGTTCTCTTCAGGTCTGTAGGTACTTTGTTGTTTACGGTCAATTATGATTTATGAAAAGTGAATATTAATCTTATTGTTATATTTATTTAAATAGTACAAAAATATGCTTAGATACACGGAAAAACATCAGCATTTTTAAAGTTCTCAAGTATTTCGAGTTCATCCATCTACTGAATTGGATAAACAAAATTGACTTCCGTATTTGATAATAACTAATTTAATACCCACCTCTCAACGTCTTTGGGAAAACGATAAAAGGATATTTCTGGTTTCCCCACCTTGCTGGAACAGCACAACACACAGGCATTTTAAAACCACTTTTATAATATTATTGATACTTTTGGAAGACTGGAGATTAAATGAAATAAACAAAATTCTCTGGCCCTTAATCCTTAAGTACTAACACAGTTAAACACACTGTCTCAGAGACAGTCAGTATCGAAAGGTTGAGTATAAAATATCTTCCCACTCCCGCGCTCCAGACGTTGGCCAGTAACGTAATTTCAGTACACATCAGCTAAGATTTTCAAAAAAATGTGAACAAGCCCAACTTTATGCTTTATATTTTTCTCATTAGTCTGTTAATTTTTTGTGTTTTCTTGCTTAATGTACTTGTTTATATAATATCCTTATTATAAAAATAAATCCGTAATTTTGTATTAGCAAATATTACAAAATATTTATTGTTTAAGCTTTGCTATTAAAGAGAAAAATATTAATATGATTTTTTGCTAATTTCAACAATTAATAAATTTAAAAAATCTATACAACATAAATATAAAACACGAGCAACCAATTATAAACACCGTTCTAAAATAACAGAGCTCGACGGACGACGTCCCGTATAATATGCCAAAATAATGCAAGTAAGGACGTAGCGACGTACACTGTAACATCAAAGTCACCAGACATCGGTGTTTTACGCGATAAATTCGAACGAGTGAAACATCTTATATTTTATTCTGTTATCTTTGCCATAGTGTTGCAATATTGCCGAGATTTATAAGGCAGAGCCAAATGTTGTCATGCTGGCTGGGCTATAGTTGCCAATATTCCAGCCACATATTGCACTAAAAATATTGCCCGTTTAGAAGATGCTTAAGACAATTTTATTTCCATGTTATTTAAATGAAAAATAGAAATTATCAATATAAATATGAAGAGTACAAACTTTTACAGTATTTTATTTTCGTTATGTTCAACATTTTCAGTATATTTAAAAAAGAAAAAATAATCGATTTTTTTGTTGGCTCCCTGTATACCTAAACTGTTCGTAACTTATGACCAAAATCTTTTCTTATTGAAACGCCCGGTAATTACCTACATGAAAATTAGTATTCATAAAGTGCATAAAAATATATTCAAACATAAAACAAGAAACGTGGAAAAACAACGTTGTCGAACATCATGTAACACATTGAAACCACAAGTCGACATTGAAAAAAATCAGTTCTCTTTATAGATAACCCTAAACACTTGCGATCACTCTATTTCACGTGTACAACTGTTGATAAAACTAAACGTGACGTAATTAACAAAAATTTAATTTACTTGATAAACTCGTATAGTCGTATATTCACTTTTAACACAAATTTTAATTTTAATTTTTAACTTTATTATGTAACAAATAGCATTAGGCGAATTACTAATTCAGATTAATATATATGTAGATAAAATTGTAAATAATATTATAGCTTTTTATGGAATACCTATATTGAGCAGTGTGTAAATTTTAAGACCTTTTAACCGCTGTTAACTAGTCTAATATTGTTATAGATTTATTTCCAACACCAAAACATTAATCCCCTTGAAACAGTTTGTTTATAAAACATAATAACCTCTCTCACGTACGTACCCATTATTTCTTTTCAACAAAAATCACCAAACAAAATGTTTATGTATAAAATATCGGTCATAGACTGACAGAACGCAATGCAAAACTCGAAAAGGGTAGAAAAAAAATGTGTACTTGTGAGGTATCCTTATTTATAAAACAAAATTGATTGGAAATTAATGATACACATACAGATGGTATAGATAAAAGAAAACTATGGTTATATGCACGTTACGGAAAATACAGACGTTCCGGGAAAGATTAGATAAAAAATTTGATTAGATAGTTTATGGGAATGTATATAGTGTTATATTAGTCGGGGAGATTAGATAAGGAAAAGGTATTTGATAGTGTATTGCTCACATTCCACTGCATTATAAAGGTAAAGCTAAATTCAGATTGAAAAAGCGAAACCATCGGTACCTACTCGAACCCGGGATCCTCGGTTAGAAAGCCCTTATGTAACCATCTTCGCTACGGACGGTTACCATGGTATAAAGAGTACAGTTATATAGTATGGTTGAAATAATACCCTTCTTGGTGTGCGTCATCGATTGTGACGTATATCCGGGTTTTCGGCATGTCGTTTATTTCATTTGCCATTTTGACATATAGATAACCTCAAATTTGATAAATAGAATCATCAGGATCGAAATCATCCAAATTCGAAAAGGCTATGAAATTAATAATTACCAGCTCCTTTTTCTAACTGAAAATACTTGAGAACTTTCAAAATGCATGTTTTTACGTGTATCTAGGCATATTTTTGTACTATTTGAATAAATATTACAATAAGATTAATATTCACCTTTCAAAAATAATAATTGAGTACAGATTAAATACAGACCTGACGAGAACTCTCAGTGGGACATTAGAAAAAGACGTAAGACACGTTGCCGCTACGAAAGGTGCGTCTGCATCCTATTTTGAATGTTTCAACGTTTAGACTTTGTTCGAAAAAACCTAACATTGGATGATGATTGGAGCAAGGTTCTCTCTACAAATGATACGCGCTTTTGCCTCAATGAACCAGACGGACGTTGATGAGTGAAAGCCCTGACAAAGATTCGCCTCCTTTTGTACTGAGAGAGGAGGTAAATTTGAAGATGGGTGTGTTATTGTTCAAGCAGGTATCACTTCAGAAGTTTGTGTTCGTAGAGAATGGATATTTACAGCTCACAGATATAACGTAGGTCTAGGTCCTGGCTTTTTCATGGTCACTATTGAGGAGCAAGGCATTTACATGCATCAACACTCTGATAGGGTTGTCAGTGAATATCTAGTTGAAGTGGTAGTTTCATTCGCTAGCATACAGTCTTTGATAAGTTAGGTAACGTATCCTAATACATACATCAGCCCCAAGAACTACCCATTGACCACCAATGACCACCAATGACACATGGTTGTTTTCAGAATTTTTTTTAGTGTAGGTAATAGTTATTTATGTATTAAGATTGAAAAGTGAGGAATTATTGTTCGAAAGCAAGGGTTAATTGCTTGAGAACAATAATTCCACTTTTAGCTCGTAATACATATAACATTTTTTCTACAATCACTTGAATATATATATTATAACTAATAAAATTGATAAATTAATACTTCTTATTTCAAGTACCTGTCAAATACTTTATACAATTATGTTTTTCTACGACCGTGCACTTTAACCCATTTTTCCGCACGCATTTTAGTTTTAAAAGTGTCACTTAAAATTATGCAAATGTTGACCTTATTAGATAGTTTTTTACTTCGGAAGTTATAACTATTGTTACAACAGGTAAATAAATATTTACGAAATATATCAAATAATATTCTTTCATCTACAAATGACTTGAAATTGTCTTCTCATCTGCAGTTAACACCAAATAACTCCACTGGACCGGCAATTTTAAGTAACTTACAGAATGCAACAAATTGTGTTTGTAATATTAATATTTATAATGATTAGTAGTTTTTAGATAGTTTTGTATAATATGTATGATGAAATAAAATAACTTTTGAAAAATGGGTTGGTATACTTTTCTGTACATACGGTAGAAAAAATACGTAGAAAAAGTAATGTTCCCAACTCATGCGTAAAGTGTCTTTCTCGCCCTTGACCGCTTGCCAGAACTCCGCTCCGCGTCGTTCGGGTCAACTGCAGTCGCGTGCGGGAAAGTATCACTTTCCGCACTAGTTAGGAAAATAACTATTTTCTACGACCGTGCGTTATAACCCACTTTCCCGCACGCATTTTAGCTTTGAAAGTGTCACTTTCCCGCACTAGTGCGGGAAAGTAAAATTATGCAAATTTTGACCTTATTAGATAGTTTTTTACTTCGGAAGTTATAACTATTGTTACACTAGGTGAATAAATAGTCCATCAAATAAAATCTACATCTTTTCTAGCTTTTTGTTGCATTTTTAATTTTTAATTTTTTTGGAAAATATAAAATAATGAATATTTTTTTATATAACTCTGTACATTCTTCAAGTGGTGTCATAAATCAACTACCAAACCACCCCTTTTTTATATAAGAAAAATATATCAGAAAAAATTCTTTCATCTACAAATGACTTAAAACCGTTGCCGTCACCTTCATCGTCATCTTTATGTGACCTTCAACCGATGCCATCCTCATCAACGTCATCTACTCACCAGTCAACACCAAATAACTCCACTAGACCGGCAATTTTAAGTAATTCACAGAATGCAACAAATTGTGTTTCTAATATTAATATTTATAAAAATAATGATAGTTTTTGGTTAAAGTTTTGTATATGTATGTTGAAATATGATAACTTTTGAAAAATTGGTTGGTATACTTTTTAGTATATACGGTCGTAGAAAAAATAATGTTCCTAACTCATGTGTAAAGTGTCTTCCCCGCCCTTGACCGCTTGCCCGAACTCCGCTTCGCGTCGTTCGGGTCAACTGCAGTCGCGTGCGGGAAAGTATCACTTTCCGCACTTGTTAGGAAAATAACTATTGTAATATCGGATGTTATAGGCAACGAGCGTTTTGCCATTTTTTACGCTCGGCGAGCATAAAGTAACTCTCCTCAAGAAACGTCAACTTTTCGTTGTAAATGGCCAGCGAAAAAGCCTACTTTTCAATGTGATTGTAGAAAAAAGAATAAGTAATGCCACAAGGAACAGAAAATAGAAAAAAAACAATTTTACGCAAAAATACAAAAATTTTTCTATAATAAAATAAGCAAATGAAAAGTAGATAAAATATTTTTTCATGTTATGAGAAAACGTAAAGCATGAAGATTTAAAAAAAATATTCCTTAATATTCAAATTTAACCAAAATAAAACAGATAAATTGGCAATAAAAAGATTTTAATGAGAAATTTTTTTTTAATATAATTTATTTCAAACACCAGATTCCCAAGCAATCTAATAAACAGTGTATTTATCTATGCCAATTATTTGAAAAATGTTCAACGAACAAATGAAAAGTAAATAAGTAAAAACATTATTTTGTCATAATTTGAGAGAACGTGATGTATAATTATTTTAAACAAATTGTTCCTTAATATTCATATTTAAACAACAATAACATTTGTTAATTAGCAAAGCGTTTTTAGCAATAAAATTTGTTTATTAAAATACGATTTTTCTTAATCACCATTTTTATAAAGTACCAATTTCCCAGCAAATTTTTTTCAATATAATAAACAATGTAGGTATTTGTTTGGGCCAATTATTTAAACAATGGAAGTGAAAAATTTGAGGAAAAAAACCATTACGAAATGTATTAAATGGATGTCAAAACTGATCACCACTAGGGTAGCAGAGACGAGGACAAGCAAAGACATTGTCTCTATATATACAACCAGAGGATGTCCACAGGGAGGAGTAGCATCCCCATTAATGTGAATTCTGACGGTTCACGAACTCCTGTGTGGTTTCACTAACCTCGGAATATCCTGCCAAGGATAACAACCAGGGGAAAATTCGAAAACATCCTTTGTGACATCGTTCAAAAGGGTCTGAACTATACAAATAGATAGTGTAGGGGGATATCGACCTGACCAATACCATCTTAATAGCTTTCACTGAGAAAAGAAAACTCAACCTAAAAAACATTAAACTCGATGGGAGCCAGGTTAAATGGAGATAAGAAGTCGAATATCTAGGTTTGATTCAAGACAGTAAACTCATGTGGAACAAACACGAGAAGGAGATATATACAAAGCAAAAATTGCTCTATTGGTGTACAGAAATCTGGCTGGTTGTAGCCTGAGCATCCTGAGCTGCCAAATGTGACCAATTATCTATTATCTATATGGTTATGGATTTTGAATTTCTGCTGCTGTTATAAATTTAATAATAACGAATGTTTTAAGAAAGAGAAATGCTGTAAACAAATAATAGACGTTTAATAATTTAATTCATTTCATTTAATATTCAATATTTTATCGGTTGTATGGGTAACTTTAAACATCCTGTATCTCGAAAACTAAATCTCCAATGACCCATGTCGACAAGAAATTTTACGCCAATTTTTTCATTTTCTACACGATCTTTTAGTTTGTAACACCTATTCATTAACACCCTGTATTCACACCCACCTATTCAATAATTCTAAATTCGTTATTTTCACCGCACTTCGTCTAATTTCTGTATTAAACTTTCTCATACTTCCACCAAACTTCCACATACTTCCATAAACATCCACATACTTCCACAAAAACTTCACATACTTCCATATAGGTACCTCCACATACTTCCACTGCGGTGTACACCTACTTCCACTTGCGATTTACCTACCCCTCGAATCAAACCACAATACACAAAGGATTTCTCGACCTTTTTTATTTCTGGAAGCTAGAGAATAGGAAACTTGACTAAAGTGTATTACAATAGAACGACTGACAAGAAGAAAAAACTATTTTTTTTTGGGAGCAAACAAAAACCGTGGTAGAAAACGAATTGTGTCATCATACTTTGCAGAGATAAATAACTAAATAAAATACAAAAAATGCAGGTCAAAAATAAACTATTTTAATATTCATGGGTCCTGTTTCTCTTCTAAATCGCAAAACGTTTCATAGCCAATACTGGAATCAGTATCATGAAGACTGATTTGAGAACTGTCACTTTATTTTTGGCGAGTTTTTTGGTAATCGAACCTACCGCTTTTAAAAACCTTAAATACTTTATACTTCTGTCACGGCCTTTTAGAACTTCATCTCAGAATAAAAGAAAACAAACACCTAAACCACAACCCCATTACAATGTAAATTAAAATCGCTACGCTAGTTGGTACCTAGTAGTTGTTCATACAAGTCGCGGCCACGTGCTGCGTAGTCGAACAATATTTTGGGCGAAAAGAGATTTCCTGCGACCCTGCGTTCAACTGGGATGTCAATAAAGTAGTTACTTTTTGAATGAACTGGCCTCTTATCTTGGTATTTGCTTGTTTCTGGACTATTTCAGTAGCTTAGACATTTGTAGGTTTAAAAACCCATTTTCGCAAATACCTATTTCTGGAACCAACCTATCCATAGGTACTATGTAATGTCTTTTACATGATGGCACAGTCCATTTTTTACCAGTATTTTTGTCAAAAACACTATTTTCATGCTTTATTGCTTGGCCTAAATATTTAATAATCACCGTCTATCCAATATTTCCAGCATGAAGACCTTGACAAAATCGATTCTGGTTTTACCTCGTTTATAGCTTCATAAGCATTTTTTATGATTATTCATTTACACAGAACTATTAACTGATAAGAGTGGTAAGACTATTTGAAGTTATCTAAATTGTTACTATTAGAATTGAACAAACTGCATTGTGAAATATTCTAAATAATCCCTAATTCATTCCATAAATTTCACCCTGTTTTTATAAAATAACCCGACACTGCTTTCTTACTACCGGTTTAATTACATGGGACCCAATAACAACAAATTACAGTTAGTTATTTGTTGTTTCCAAACACCTAGAGCTAAGTACCTACCTAACGATATCTATTTTTTAGACAGTTAATCATACAATCCCAATGAACGAATGAACTTGCTGATATCAATACAAACGGATCGTTTATTCACCGGATCCCGGAGCCACTGAAATGGTACTTATATTTCAAATCTGAGAGTGAGTTTAAAAAAAAGGTTCTGATTTGGCTCAATGTCAACAAAAAATTGTAAATAAACTTCATTTTATAAATTACTATGTATAAAAATTATTTTTAGTTTGTGATAATCTGTAATAAAAGCGATGAACATTATTTATATTATGTAATGAAAAAACAATGTAAAAATATTGTTAAATATTTACGATTCAAAATTAAACACGAGATACCTAATTAAAAATAAATTAAATTAAAAAACAGAAATATCAACATTTGAAACATACAACTTTAAAAAGGTAATTAATAAATATAAAATTTTGTTAACATGTTAACGTTGACATCCTATATATAGACAGGTATATAGAACCTACTTTTTATTTATTTTCGCACTAGGTATTTCTAAGTTCTCTTCATAATATGAAATATGAATTCAGCCCATAAATAGGTATAACATATAAATATAACGCACCTTTACGTTTATTTATCAATAAATTGAAACTTACATTTCTTCGACGTAATATTATTTATTGACAAATCTTGCTAGAATTATTTATTGAGAAAACACCTTTCGACATAACCTAGTTTTCAAATCCAACCCCTAATATTATAAAAATAAGTAAATGGCAACTCACATTAAATCGTCTAGGTTATCCTTAAGAACCTACAGGAATGTAAATATCACAATATATGCGTGCACATTTAACAATTATCAATTTCAGTGAAGTTTTTTGTGTTGAGCTACAAATACCACAAGTTCATGCCAATTGACTGAACGGTAAAGAAATGCGCTTGCCATTTATTCGTCTGCGGTGGTGTTTCGTTGTCAGACCATGAGTTTGGACCAATCGTCTGTTCGCGTGAAAGACTCATG
This sequence comes from Galerucella calmariensis, assembly GCA_910591675.1. NCBI lineage: Eukaryota > Metazoa > Arthropoda > Insecta > Coleoptera > Chrysomelidae > Galerucella > Galerucella calmariensis. The sequence goes on from CAJUYG010001238.1 coordinate 34,315, forward strand.
GTTTTCAGATGCGGCGCACAAATTCGCGTTTTTCAGTCGATGATGGTTAGGCTAGAGGCGCTGCGATGCTGCCAATGTCACTGAAATATATCTAGCTTAGAGAAAACCTGACCTTGATATATTTTGCATGGTTAAGGTCATGTATGGTATTTTTTATTGATAAAACGTGTGAATTTTAATGTAAAAACTTATGTTCCTACCCGAAATTAATATGTTTAGTGTAAAAGGGATGAGAATTGAGAAAAACAGTTTTGAACATGGATTACAGTTAATTTTCCAAGTAACATTTATTAAAAGCTGACAACAATGTACACGTAACTTCATGTGAATGATCTATTACCACGGATATATTTTACATAATATCGGAACACCGGTTTTTTGGGACTGACTCACAAAAATCTTAAGTAATATTGCCGTACAGTAGATGGAAGAGTTATTGCATAGTCGACCTTGATTAGAAATCCGCTGATAACCGAATTCACGGCGAATGTCATTACTCAATAATTATTGCACTATATTTTACGCAGCGTGATTGGAGTAGGTGGTTTTTATTTTCATATTTGTTGAGATTGGATGACGTTACAGCGCGATTATTGAATTATTTTTAATATGATAACCCATTTTACATTGTACACAGAATCTTTGAAGACAATATTTTAATGATATGATAATAATGAAATGATAGCTGCTTGCAAGGCGTGCATCATATTATCGGTGGATGGAAAATATGCTTGGTTTGTACCTACCTTCCTATCAGTAAAAAAATGCAGCACTGCTCAATTTAACTGTCCACGTGCTTTTGTTTACTTAGGGTGAAAACAAAATCTGAAAAGTAGGTACCTAGGTATATTCACGTAAACGGTACTCGCATTTACGCACACGAAGCCGAAAAGCCGAAGACTCGATGTCTCTTACTGGACTTCGCAGTCCGTCTGTCTGTCTGTCACTATAGGCAATAGGTATGTCATGAACCGTAATAGTTAGACTGTTGAAATTTTCACAGATGATGTTTTTTTGTCATTTACTTTACATTAATTTTGCTTCAGAAAACTTAATGCCCAGACAGCATTAAACGAGAAAAATAGAACTGCCAGTGCACTGTTTGGGTTAAAAAGACAGGCTGAATTTTTTTTCG
>CAJUYG010001238.1:40449-83245 GCA_910591675.1 Galerucella calmariensis
TTTTTTTTTCGGGCTGAGATGGGAAACTCATGTTCGAATGGGTCCTAGCCAGTACCCAGACAGTATTGGACTCATCCCCAAGGGAATGCCCACCAACCAAACCCACCTCAAGCTCGCCGTTACTCCCGCCTCGGAATCACTACCCTAGCATACTTCAAGGCGGGCGGCGGTCCCTCACACACTCTCCGTCATCTACTCCCTTCTACCACACCTACCTCTCATATGCTTTCTCTTTCCCAATCATGCTCTCCACTAGATTCATCTGTAACACCCTTCATCCAGCTTAATCCCCCGCTTTCTCACATTACATCCTCACCACCGCCATTTTCATGCCGTTCCTCTCCCTCACCACTTTCATCACCCTTGCCCCTCCCCCAATTAATTCCTCTATTTTCTTCCTCACCACTTCATCTTCAATCCACGAGTCTATCCCCAACACCTTAATGGTTTTTGTTTTCCTTCCCGCTTCCACCGCCCTAGCTCCTGTCACCCTTTCCAAATCCCTCAGAATTCCCCTGACCTCAACCCCTTTCTTTGCCTCTATTACCACCTCCCTGTTACTTGAGACTCTAAGTCTATCCACCCACTTTCCTTCCATCTCCCTCAAACCCTTCTTAATCCTTTCTATCCCCTCATCATTGACTTCTCCAATATCCTCCAGGATTACCGCCTCATTCCTGACCTCCTTTTCCATTTCCCTATCTGTATAAATTGCCACCTCCGTCTCATCTGCTCTCACCCATGCGATCATCTTCCTCAGCACCTCCATCTCCACATGCTCAAGCCTGTGTAGCCCAACGCTGACCTTGCTCCCCACTTCTTCAAACAGTCGACTCATCATATCAAACACCTCTCCCTCTCTTCCTCTTTCCCCCTCCTCACTCCCTTCCTTCCTTTTCTCTTTCTGTTTCCTCTTCTGCTCCTTATTCTCCAGAGGCGATACCTCTTTCCTTTTCACCCCAGTATCGCTCCACTCACTTGTCTCTCCTGCCTTATCAGGTGTTCGTTTCACCAGCCTCGATTTCCCAAAAATTCCATTTCCTTCTCTCTCTTCCTCCACTGCTTCCTGTTCCGCTTTTCTTGCATACTCCATACTACATCCCACGAGTAGCTAGGGAATTGAATGTCCACCACCACAGAGCCCCGCTTGTGGTAGTAAGGCTGGGTACTCCGGGAGATCACCAGGTATCCCGGAGGCACCGTTACTGACTGACTTTCGCGCAGCCATACATATCCATTGTCACGGCTGCTAAGAACGTAGATTACGGATTGTTTTATTGAGGTTTACTCCTCTAGGCTTTTTTGTCACGGTTGCCTCCGGACGAAGTGGCCTCCGCTGCCTACAATCACACAACATAGCTGCCTCCTCTATGCTGCTGGTTTTTTATCGAGGTTTACTACTCTATTCCCTTTGATCCGCGAGCAACTATTCGGGTTCTTATACTGGAGCCTTATTTATTGCTTATCCTGTTGGTTCGTCGGTTCATTATGCCCTTACAGCTCGAAGAGCACGAGTCCCTTGACCACCCACTCCCTCTGGAGACACCCTATCAGCCATTGGGATGCGCTGGGTCGGGTAGGACAACCCCTCTACGGAGACTTGTATGAGAGATTAGGGGTGAATCACTTCCAGCCTCCCTCATCCAACCCTCCGAAGCACGGCGGGAGATCCAACTTGCCGTCTTTGTCTGGAAGATGATGAAACAACAGAGCATATAATTTGTGCCTTCCCCGCCGCGGCTCGAATCAGGTATCCGATGTTTGGCAGGGTCTCTCTCTCGTCCTCGGACCTGAAATATCATTCACGAAATAAAATAATCGGCTTTGTTAAGAAGCTGAACTTGTTTGGTGAAATCTGAATAGGTGTGAGCCATAATAGACTCTTGCCTTATAGACCCACTCACCACAAACTTAACCTAAAGCTTGATCTTTGACACGCGGACTCTGGATACCTTGGAAACATCCTGTTTAAATTCCCATACTCATTTACGCGGAGTTCTGCGGGAGTTTACCTTATATTTCCCTAGCTACACGTGGGGACAGCCATGAATACTGAAAAAAATATAACCCAACAGACTACCACCGATACAGTCGAAGCACGAGAAGTGAAAAGACATTGGCGGAAAAATAACCTTACGAATGGGATGGGTTTTTTCAAAAAGGGGACGAAGAATTACCTTCAAAATGATGAAGGGTGAATGGAATGTCTTTTAGCATCTCGTCAATACCACCGTAGATAAACAATGAGTAGTATGCATAAAAACGAAGTACATGCTAATACTAGAAGTATTAGCATTTTCTATAAAGTAGGTACTTCAAAACTAAGAAGAAACTACATTTCAAGTTACTATACTAAGTAGCACTCTCGTGAAAGTGACTGAAGTATATAATGCAATTTGAAGTAGCGACTTCTTACAGCAGATACTTCGATTTCAAGAAGAAATTGTAGTATTTGCTAAACTTTAGCGAAGTTGGTATAATAGCAGCTTCTTGAGAATTCTACGGTTAGTTTTGTTTGAAAATGGATGGAAAACGCAGAAGAAAAATATACAGTGCATAAATATTGGTTAACTCTTTAAGGGCTGTATTTTTTGCAGACTTGATAGCAGGTGTCATTTTTTTATCCAGCAGTATCTTGAAATCTTCTAGCATTATAACAAATGCTAATTGTATATCTTCATTTTGGGACTCTTCTTGCTGGGGCATTTCTTCATCTGAAGACATTTTACCCAATCACGAGCAAGAAAAACAAGAAACAACCAAGAAAAATAGCAAATAATATTTCGGGTAGTTTCGAGGGTAATCTTCTCGACAATTTTGTATAACAACAACAATGGAACAGAAAATCTAATGAACTTGTCATGACCTGCTTCCCGATCAGAAGTAGTGGGAGATGCTGCACATGTCGAAGCATATGCTACGGGCTAAAGGTAGATCCTACAAGCAGTGTAGTAAATACTCCAACGTAAAGCAGATTCTACCGGAACTGACCAGATGCTTCTTGATGGAGCAGATACTTTGGAGTAGATCCTTAAATTTGTAGTATTAGCATGTACTTCGTTTTTATTCATACCACCCAATAATAGTAGGTTCACTCTAAGCTCCTCCTAGCCCTAGTAATCTCCCAAGCTACTCTTTTTCGAGACCTTGAAGCTCCCAATCGAACGATAGACGGATACCGCGTACAAAACGCACACCCCTTCTTTAGCAAATACGAGCGGAGTTGATAATATACCAGCTGGAATGTCCTTGCAGTAAATTATTTTCAAAGAATGCAGAAACAGACAAGAAGCGGAAAAAAACGAATGTGCAGGAGCCTTAAATTAGTCGTCATATGTCATACTATCACTTAGGCCTCTTTATGATGGTTTTTACAGACCCAAATTAGATCAAAGTTTACTGGTAGATTTAAATTAATTTTTCAAAGGATCGATTTCACGTGTATATTTCTTCAGAACTAGCTACTGATGGAAAAATACATATACAGAGTGGTCCAAAAGTCTGGAAACGGCCAATTATCTTGTACATTGCTAGTCCCAATTGTAAGAAATTTGGGGTACACCTGTTTTAGGATACGGATATTCCATATTTGATATTTGCAATGTTGTCAGATTTGCAGTTTATCTTATATTATTAGTAACTTTGGTTTTTCAAATTCATCACCATGTATTTTCAGTCATTATTCTCAATCTCCTATTTAATACGAGTTCAACCATATGTAACACTTATGATTTTATGTAATCTGGAAGGTCTAAGATACATATAACATAAGTCTGCAACGCCTATTTGTAAACTGAATTTTTCAAGTATCTTCAATGTAAATAATATTTAGGATTGGATTTAGGTAAACGTGAAGGCCATTTAATTCGTCCTTGTCTACCAATCCATCGTCCGGGAAATATCTCATCTAAATAACGCCGAACATTTGCACCAAAATGATCTGGACAAAGAATACACAAGCTTAACAAGAAGCGAAGCCCGATGCAATCTCTTTGATTATTTGGTAACAAAAATGTATGACCTTGAGAGACCGACGGTGACAGATAACTTATTAAATACACAGAGAAAACGATCAATATTTCAAGTATGACCAGTACCTATCTTATTATTAAAATGGCTCCTTTCAGACATGCGCATATAAAAAAAGGATCGGTAGCTTCGCTTCTTGTCAAGCTGGTGTATTCTTTGATCTGGAGGTCCAGCTTGCTGAAATCATATCTGAATAAAATTGGTTTTAAACAAGTTTCTCAGAGTATGTAGAATTTCATATAATATATAAGTAGAAGTTCATATTTAACTGACGTTAAATCTTCTTCCATAAAGGGGGGCCAGTGGCGGATCCAGGTAGGAGTAAAAAGGGTAATTACCCCCCCCCCCAGCCTCGTCTGAAATATTCATAATTCGATAGCCAAATCTCCGATCTGTTTTATTTTTCGGTATTCAGTTCACAGAACTGTGTTCTGTGATTCAGTTGCATTTCGTCAAAGTTGTAGATAGATTCGGCAGAAATAAAAGAAAGAAAACTGGAATTCATCATATAAAGTAGATTTTTATTATTTCCCTGACTGTGAGACTGCCAAACATTTTTATTTAGTTTCCTTTTCAATAAATGAAATGTTTTCTTACTCTAAGAGTTCATCCATACCTCAAATGTGGTTGAATGAAATCCAAACCAATGGTTCAATAAAACTCAAAGTCCGGCAAATCTGGCAGCATTACAAATATCCGTATTCTCTGTTCTAAAATAGGTGTACCCCAAATATTGTACAATTGGGACTATCAGCTTACGAGATAATTGGCCGTTTCCAAACTTTTGAGCAACTCTGTATAGTACGACATCCGGTTGTAAGATTTTGCAGGTATCTATTCTCTTGATGACAACTAATGCCGATGAATAATTAATTAAAATGTAGATAATCTTTTATTTTCTGGTTGACTTTGAGCAAAATGCCGCGATTACCTTTATTTTAAAAATAAAGATCTGCATGTAAAATTTTCTTTAAAAAAACTTGAAAAATCTTGAAAAAGATAAAATTTAGGTGTAGGGCTACTCTACAAAAAGTGACACTAAAATTTAATGAAAAATTTGATAACTTTCAGGGTTTTGTATTTAAATTAACAAAGTTGTTGTTCCAATTATTTTGTGCATTATAGACGAAAAAAAAAAATAAAAAGTATAAAAATTGGAATTAAATGAAGTACTTTTTTCCACGGTCGGAAGTAGGAATCAGTTTCTATAACATCAAAATTAAAACAGAAGTAGTCGATTATTCCCAAGGGAGTTTACATTATGGAGAACGTTAGGTCGAAACTTACTGTTCTGACAATAAACTCACAGTTAACACTGATAAAACAAAAGTATTAATATTTGCAAGGGGAGGGCACAAACATAATTTAAATCAAAAGTTTTATTACAATGGTCTCAGATTAGAAATAGTTAATCAGTTTACGTATCTTCAAAGAGTTTTTTCAATACCTGTCATCTTTGAACAAAGTTCCACTGTAGAATCGATACTTATTGCACTTTTTTGATATCTAAGTGCATTAAATACATTAAGCACAATAATCTTTTCACTAATGCTTAGCGCTGATTTCGCAGCTCGCTTAACTGGAATAAATCCTGAAAGACTCTCCATTTTCAAAAATTACCCAAATGTGTGTCCTAGAATACTCGCATTGGGTTTGTTCGCTCTTAAAATGACTCACAGTTTTATACCAATAAGTAGAGGTACCTACCTACCTACCTTTTTTGGTAACAACCTGAAGTAACATTGTGTATTAATTGTTCCCGGAATTCTCGGCATAATTATTTTTACCTGTTATGACAATAATGATTACTAAATTATTCGGATAAGTAAATAGGGTTCAAACCGGCACGTCAGGTAGGTGCGCCTATGGAATCGGCTGCTAAAAATGATTTATTACTATCAACCAATTTCAAATCGAGTATAGGTGTCGATTTCTCCTCAACATCCTTGTTCTGTACTATGGCCAAGAATACTAAAATAAAAGCTTGTCGCGCCATTGGAGCAGTGATGGATATTATGTGTCGATCCAAAATGAATACATGGGATTCCAGAATCAAACTGTATGATTCAATAATTTTATCTTCTCTCTCCTTTGGAATTAGTGTGTGGGGATTACGCTATACTGATGTTATTGAGCGAGTTCAGGTTAATTTTTTCAAGAAATTGTTGAATTTGTCACAAAATACTCCAGATTACATTGTACGTCTTGAGACATACTCGTCTCACTTATCATTAATCATTTTCAAACATGCTTTAATGTGGTTGAATAAACTTAAAATAATGGATAATTCTAGAATATCTAAAATCAGTTATATGCGACTTTTACAATTAACCACTGAAAATGCTAAATATAATTGGGTCTTACAAGTTAAAGAATGGTTCACTTTTGCCGAATATGAACATTTATGGATAAAGTATTTGGATACATGTTCACATACATTAGATGGCGTTATTTTGGGAAATTTTGAAAGAAAACTCATCGAAATTGATATATCTAGGAAGGTTTCCTCCAGTTATTCTTTAATATACTCTCGGTTGATGATTGATGAAACCAGAAATAATTATTTGTGGATTCCTGCTTCTATGTATATAACGAGAATTATCGCACAAATCAGAACTTCCAACAAAAATTACTGAAATTTTTTTTAAAGGTAATTTCTATTCAATTGATTGTAGTGAAATATGTTCCGTTTGTAATATGTATACACCAGAATCGTTAGAGCACATTCTATTCAAATGCTCAATTTATAGTTCTCTTAGACAAAACAGATTTTTTTATGGTGTGGATGATATTGATGGTCTAGTACACTATTTAAACGTCAATAATGACAATCTCCCCGAGCTCTCTGCTCTAGCCAATATTGTCATTGGTATATTAAAGTTAAGAGCTTTTGCATGCGGAGAATAGATAATCACAAAATATATTATAATATACTAATCTAATATATGTACCGAACCCTTGTGAAAAGATGTATCTTATTCACAATAAAACTATCTATCTATCTATTATGGAGAACGTTTTTCATGCAAAAAAAAGATAACATTGAAATTAATTATTGACATTTAAATTAAATGTTACATTAGTACAATATTCAACATTAATTTTAGAAGGAATATTACTTTCGCTCACATTTACAGTTTTTGTTATTGCGCTAGTATTGGTACCTACTAAAACCTGATTAGCAATTTTGGTCTGAAACTGACCACAAAATAAACAGTCCGTCGTTTACAAAAAAAATCTCAATAGACACACACATCCAAAATAATATCAACCTTATGGCAGTTAAAACAAAAACTGTTAGCAACTGAATCAAGTTATCGGCCAAAATTTTCAGGAATAGACAGGTCGCATTATGCGTATGCGGGAAGCGGAGAGATGTCTGCTCGTTACAATAATTGAACGCGGATGCAGAAACTTTCAAGTTTGCGTATTTATTGTTTAAAAACTGTTATACTTATAATAGTGATTCTTGTTTCAAAAACTTCCTTGAAGCTTTAGCTTTATTTGGTACGCATATAGTTTAGTGAAATTTTGAAAAATAGAAAAATTTCTCAATCACTGAAAATAGTGCTGCAAAAAAGTGAAGATTACAGTTTTCTCTAACTTTACTAGGTTTTATACACTAATGAAACTAACCCAGTAATCTTTTCAGTCGACTATGACGCTTTATTGTCGTGATAAATAAATGCTCAAATCCGAATACAATAATTCTGGTGCTACTTACTTCATAATGACAAAATATGTGTTTTTAAGTTAATGAGACCGTGGAAAAAATAGTATATACCATTCGGGAGAGATGCTATTTTGTCCTCGGTGCATTCAAATTGCACCTCTGCCAAAATAACGCACTTCTCTCCCTTATAGTATAATGCAGGGATGTTGCGAATGCTGATTTTTTCACATCCGCGGATGCGAATGCGGATGCGGAGTTTTGAGGGCTCACATCCGCGGATGCGGATGCGGATACGGATGTTTAAGATATTATGTAAACCATCATCATTTCAGCCATTATTATGTAAATAAAGTCTATTAATGAAGAATTAAATCAATGATAACTTAATTATTAATATTTTTATTGTAATTAAATCAAACATTAGTATATATTAAACACCTATTGGTATATTAGTAATTAAAATTAAAAATAGGAGCATTATACTTAATGAACAGGAGTATTGCCGCCTTTTCTGGTTCAAGGCGATTACGCAGAGGTTCATAAATTAAACCCGCGCTACTAAATAATTGTTCGCTAGGAACACTGCCCGGTGGAGAGGATAAAAATCTTCGAACTCAAATTCCTCTCTATGAACACTCCACCAATTTAGAGGATTTTCATCCACATTAATTCTCTTTTCAGTGCGGTAAGCGAGTAACTCCTTTTTGAGTACAGCTTCAATGCTAATTTTATTTGGCATTTCTGTACTCTCGTCTTCACTCGACGAATCTAATATCATAGCAAGGTCGTTTTGTAAACATGACTTTCTGTTGAAACCTGATGTCCCTGTTCCTAGTTGTTCCATATCATTTTCCGTGCAATCAGACATTTTTATTCTCTTAGCTCTTTCGGTATTGGTATTAAGAGATTCAAAAACGTCATTCTCAGTATTTATCATCTTTAAAATGTAATCTTTAATCTTTTCTTCAGTCATCGGTGTAAAAAATATGTATAAAAATATTCGCATCCGCATGAACATCCGCACTGATTAATGCGGATGTGGATGCAGATGCAGATGTCCAAATCTATGCGGAAGCTCCGCATTTGCGGATGCGGATGCGAATGTTCGCAACATCCCTGGTATAATGTACTATTAATGCCTTGAAATGTTCCAAAATTTTGTAATTCTTTAAAATGCATAGTTCCTTTACTGAAGTTATATAATTTGATTTGTTTTATTTATAAATTGAAATTACTGCATAAAATACTTATAAATAGTCTTTATCGAAAAATTAATGAGCTCCACAATTTGACATTGTATAATCGAACATGCGATGTACAACATGACCGGGCGAAGTGTTCATTTAAAGGTTATCAGCTCACTGAAGTGATTTTGACTGGCTTCTATGATATATTAACTGATAAAGTTATTAAAACAGCTATTAGACAATGTAAAGATGATTGATAGGATATTTATAGGTTTTTTAATAACTAATATCAGCATGATACTGAAAACTGACAACACTGGACTTTTGTGTATGATTTTATTAAAATTACAATAAATTTGATAGCAATTACAATAGTTTTAGATGTTTGGCTGCCAACGAAGTATACCAATGTACTATCGATATTTCTTCTCTATCGACTATACTTTTATGTTTTACACTAGGTATTCGCCTCGGCTTCTTACTTTTAACATTTTTATATCCGTCTTAACTTCTGAACAGTCGCGGATTGAGCTCCTGTGGGGTCCGGGACTAAATCGAGCGGGGGCCCACTTAAGGGCGGAGAAAAACCTCAAATAAGAAAAAGAAATACAAAAACTTAACCAACGAGCTTTATTAACAATAGTGGAATAAAGTTCTTGATTTTTTTCTAGTTTCTCTTTACCATAACATTATTTCTGTATCACGGGGCCCTGGGCTTAACCTAGCTCCTACGTTAATCCACCACTGCTTCTGAAGTATTTAAAGAGAACTTCACTTAGGTAAACATAATCATCGCTGATTAGTTGAATAAAAATAAATATCATGATATGAATCTTTTGATTCTACGTGTTTTCATTGACTCATACAACAAAAGACGATTACGTATAATAATTAGACCTCAGTGTCTCTTTTAGTTTGAACATTCAATTTTTGAGAGTGCTGTGATGTGAAAAACCGTTTTCCCTTGACCTATATTGCTTCCTTTCCGGGAGCCGACCTCAGGTCGAGAAGACTGCATCTTGTTGGCTTATTACAATCAATTACTACATTTAGTACACCCATCCAGTTATCCCCGACGATATGTCTACAGGATATGTGCCATATTTTCCAGGGGGTACATGGGCCTCTCTGAAGTTTATTCGCCTCCTTGAGCCGGCGCCTCAGTGAGATAAGGTTACGGGTTATGGGTTACGGTCTCCATGCCATAAAATCTGCAGCTGATATCCCCATTTTATGCAGGTGGTCTTTTACCGATGCTTGGAACGTTAGATAACTTGTAATTATTCCTAGCTGATTTCTACTGACGCTTAACACACGTATCACCTTACTTCGTACCAGTTGCTTCATCCACTGTAGGCTATGTTGGCCTTGTACCTATTTTTATATTTGTCCTTGGATCAGGACCACTTTCTTTGTGATCCCAAGAACTAGTTCTGGTTCAACATACATATCGTTGTCCGTCATACACACTAATCTTACTTTGGCGTAGTCAGGCAGTTCTGTCATTCCTCTAGGTACCAGTTTAGATGTTGCCTGTCGACTAATTAAAGCCGCAAGGGATATCTGTTTATCCTATAAGTATCAGTCCTGTTTCGTTATTCTGGCATATTCTGGCAGAAATCTCCGCCTGAAATACAGAGGTATGTTTTCCTAGAAGTTTATATTTCATATAATAACCCTTTTGGTGTGCGTCATCGATTGTTAATGTCCTTCTAGCACATCACATTGGAAGAAATCAAAAGAAGAGAAGAAAAAGAGAAGAAAAAGAAGTTAAATATTAGAGTTAACGTTAGTAATACATTTAAACGGTTCATTATTGTGATATTTTGATTGGGATTAATCACAGACCTGCCTTTTTCTCAATTTCTTCCATTGTAATGACATTAACATTTGATGACGCACACCATGAAGGGTATTATATGAACTTTACCCAGTCTTTGACTCTTCTGTGTAGTAGGTCTCACTTCGAGAAAGTCCGCTTGGGTCTTTCCACTACTTCCTGTGAGGTTGCCTACATCACATTTGGACCGGGGAGAGTTAGGTGCCATATAGTCCGTTATCATATTCTTTATTTTATTAAATAATGTGTTCACAGTTTTGAAAATAAATTAAATACAATAATAAATATATATTATAACGTGGTTTGTTGAAAAAAACATTAAAGTGTTATCAGTTCATCATCTACTAGCTAGTACCAGGCTAGTACTATAACTACCTTGCTTTTAAACTAAGAGGAGCAATTTGAATGTAAGATGGTATTTCTGCTACCAAGTGATTGGTAAGATCACCGCTCGTTAAACACAGCTCTTTTGATGTACAACTGACAAACACATTTTTTGTCAGTTATGTGTCAGTTATGTGTTATATCCTTAATAACAACTGTGTCCAAAGTTTTTGAAAAGGTCTTGGGAGCGCGTTTAAACTCCTACCTAACAAAATTTAATATCATATCTGACAATCAATTTGGTTTTAGAAAGCAAATGTCAACTGAAGATGCAATATTATCATTGACTGAAAAAATTAATATGGCATTGGATGGAAGTATCCCCTGCTTGTGTGTCTTTCTTGATTTGTCGAAGGCTTTTGACACGGTAAGCCACGAAAAACTTCTGACAAATCTTCATCAAATTGGAATACGGGGTAAACCACATAAATTAATGGAGAGTTACCTGAGTCACCGTAGTCAGATTGTAAAAATAAATAATACACGAAGCAACACATTACCTATATGTTGTGGTGTCCCCCAAGGGAGTGTCCTAGGTCCTACCCTTTTCAATATCTATATAAATGACTTATTAGATGAGCCTTCTGAACGAGAAATTATAGGATTTGCTGATGATACAGCATTATTCTATAAAGATGCAAGTTGGGCAAAACTCAAGGAAAAAGTAGAAAGAGATTTACCGAAAATCCAAAATTGGCTTAACCATAAACTGTTGACACTTAACACTGATAAAACTTTTTACATTGCATTTTCTTGCAATACAGCCACTGCTCCTTCTTTCAATGCACTAACCGTACGAACTGAACACCAGGAATACACCATAAAAAATACAAATAATATCAAATATCTTGGAGTATATTTGGACAGCCACCTTAAATGGGACATACATATTAAATATATTTGTAAAAAGCTTAGATATATCATAACAAAGTTCAAATACTTGAGCAACATACTCAATTTAGCTCAAATAAAAATTCTTTATTATGCTCTAGTGGAAAGTCATTTACGTTATTGCATTACTGTCTGGGGCGGTGCGCTTAAAACTCATATTCACCCCATAGAGGTTATTCAAAAAAGGTTCCTCAAAATAATAATCAAACGAAATTGGAGATATCCCAGTGATGCCCTATACTCTGAAGCACAGATATTGGATATCCGTCAACTATTTTTTGTTAAAATTAATTGCCTTTACCACAAAAGTAAAACTTTCTCTGCTTCACAACATAATTATGACACTCGTCGAAAAGAAAAAGAATACCACCCTATACCTCTGAAACAGAAATCAATAGGTCAAAGATCATACGCATATTTAGGACCAAAACTGTACGACTCATTACCAGATGAAATAAAAACAGTTAAAACTCATATATTTAAAAAATATTTAGGTCAATACATGCTTCTGCTGGATAGACAGGCCATTTCTGGACAAATTGAGCATACCTAGCTTCAGTTTTACTTTTTTTTATTTAATCTAGAAATTTTATGTTTTATATGCTTATTTTTAATCTGAAAACTTTGCTTTTACATTTAATAATTCTAATATTGTAATAGATAATTTGTATTAATGTAGGTAAGGTGTATTATGTGTTTTATTTTATTGTGGGAGCTATTGCTATTTATTATGTTCTTTTTTATATATTATTGATATACGCTTAGTTGTAAGAATATGTCCAACGTCGTAACAAGCTTTTGCTTTTCGACCTCTCTATCATTTATTTATTTTAATTGTGTATTTGAAATTATTGTTAAATGTGATTTTTATTGTATTTTTATTATTATTTAAATAAATGATATATATATATATATATTCACATAAAAACATATGTACATTATCTCAATCCTCACTACTTTTTTGTGTTTGTTTTGTGTTTTATGCTGTTTTTATTATTTAACAAATTCCATAGTCTATGCTTTTTAGGGTTATGTACCCAAAGGGTAAAAAACGGACCCAGGCTGTATCTCATTAACAATAATAGTTAGTCAGTTGGAATTTTTACAGATGTATTTCTGTTGACACTATAACAACAAATACTAAAAACAGAATAAATTAATATTTAAGGGGGCTCCCATACAACAAACGTGATTTTTTTGCTCGTTCTTGTTAATAATATATGAATGTCCAAGGAAAACCTTATTTTTGTTCATATTTTTCAATAAAGTTTCACTACACTACATGCAGTACAATATTAGATTATTCTTTGGGATCAAAACTGTTGTCTACTTTTAGTTTGCTATACCTAAGCCTCAAATGTTATTGAAGAATTATTTAAACATATAACTACTTATTATAACCATACATTTTTCACAATAATGTGACATTCGACTATGGCTAATAATGATTCATATTTAGACATGCCTTGATCCCTCATTGGTCACGATAACTGCGACCTGTATAAAACATGTTTCACGTAATTTTCTAAAAGTTAGAAATGACGGAGCACACTTCAAATCTAGTAACTTTTAGTATGTTTAGTGGTTTAGTTTCCTCAAATGCTCCCCCTAGTTTAAAAAACAAGGTATACCAACTCCTTGTCTGATTGTTATTAAATTTTCTTTTTAGCATTAGCCTGCTGCTTAGCTTGTAACTCTGCTTGTTCTTCCAACAATAATTCAACTGCTCTGGCTCTCTTCCTGACAATCGGTACTTTAGACCACCATTGTTCGTAAGAATCTTCTTCTTCCTTATAAATTGGAACTCGTTTACATAACACGTTCACCAACTCCAAAGGACTTAAGGGGTGTATCCGTAACTGCAGCATTCTTTTGACTGTCATCACTTCATTTATTGTACTTATTATAGACCCTAAAATTGTGAATTCTCTTATAAATATTGTGCAGGAGCAGATTTCAGCTATAGTTCATATAATAGCCTTCTTGGTATATACAAAATAGACAGGAAAACTACTCAAATGGAAAAAAAGAGTAGAGTGAAAATGGTAATTTCAATTCACAATATTCACATTCACTTATACAAAATTGACACGTGTAGACAGTGCCGTGGGTTGTCTACTTTTCCCATAGCAACCATGAACAATGAAATCATTACGCATTACAGTGAAGCAGTGTCGAGCGCGATTAGTACTTGGTTGGGTGACCAGTGGGAAAACACCTTCGTAGCGTCTTTTGGAGGAAACGAAAAATCGAGTATACGGATGTTGAGTTCGATACAGAACCCTACCACTGGTTGGAACGAAATTTTCGGTTCGGGGTAGAGTGCTTCCGGCGTCGATGATTAGCCTCATTCGCAGAAAGAGACCGAAACTAAATAGCCGAATAAAAAGAAGATAATACTTACCTATAGTGTAAGCATCAGATATTCTAGTCATTAGACCAATATCGAACTGCCAATTAACAGGCATGTATTCACCGAGCAGATTACTCCAAGCTGTATATCTGGAACTATAGTTCGGTGGTGGGATCATCACGAATTTCTGATAAACTTGTTGTAAAAGTTTCTGATCGCTTTCCCACGGAAAATTAGTGGTACCTATAAACATAACTCTATCATCCGGACTGAAATCTAGAAACAAAAAATTAAAACGATAACACAGGAAGTTATATTTTCTCTTTCTTTATAGTAATCTTCAAGTATATGGCCCCTGCTGCCTTTCCAAAATACGCCACTGGAAATATTCTAGCAAGACTTTCTCTATGAATTCCTTTTGACTTTATGAATTTCTTTGTTCTATTGCCTGAGCAAATACCTATAGCTATACGTATCCCAGTCTACTTTTGACATTGCTAAAATGAATGCGAACTTCCTCTTAGTTCATTCAAGCCATTGTCTCCTTAGACTATGAACTGTGGTCTGTGATATAGTACATTCAATAGCCTTCTTCGTGTGCGTCATCGCTTGTGACGTATATTCGAGTTTTGGGTATGTCGTTCAATTTATTTGCTATTTGACATATAGCTTACCTTGTATCTGTAGAGTAGGGAGAGTGAGTGTAGGCTCACAGTACCTTACAGCACTTAGGCCACATGTGACCCATTGTACATCCTCCCGAGGAGTTGTCCTCCTAGGTCACCGTCCATTCTGTTCATCCCCGCCTTTAAAGGGTGGTCAGTTTGGGGGCAACTGGCTGCATGAGGACTACACCAACTATTGCGATGGAAGTGATCCTTGGTCTTCGGCCTCTTCACCATGTGATCGAGGATTAGGCGGGGAGGGCTTTCCTGTGCTTGAAACGTCTGGGACACGTGCGAAGAGGGGAGTGCAGACACTTCAAGAAGCTCCGGCTCCTGGAAGATGTTCCAGTTCTGGCTCGAGCGGCTGACGAATGCTTGCGCAAGTACTACTTCGCAACCCCATACAGGGCTATGATCCAGGATAGAAAATCCTGGGAAAAAGAGAGGAATACACAGCCTCATGGGAGCGTCTGGTACACAGATGGCTCATGCTCTGGTGATAGAGCGGGGGCTGGAATTTACCCTAGGAACCCAGTGACACAAATCTGTGTACCATTGGGTGATGGTGTATCTGCATATCAGGCCGAGATATACGCAATTTTGGAATGTGCGCAGATAAACCTAGACAGAGGTTATGTGGATCGACGCATAACCATATACACCGACAGTCAGGCAGCAATTAAAGCCCTGAGTGGATATATTATCAACTCAGGGCTTGCTGACGAATGTCGAGAACGACTTGGTGATCTTGCAAGTCGGAACGCAGTGCGGCTAGAATGGATTCCGGCCCACTCTGGTTTTGAAGGCAACGAAATGGCTTCGGAAGGGGCGGCAGCTCCTTTCTGAGGCCCGGGCTCGACTCTGGGCCTAACAAAACAATCAATACGCAAGGAGTCAAGGAAGTGGCTGAGGAACCAGCACCTTGCTCATTTTGGAATGCTCTGCAGGGTCCTAGACAATCCAAACTTCTACTGAAGGGATAGACTGATGGACACGCTAGGGCAGCTATTGAACTACCAAGGAGTAGGTTGAGGAAGATAGCAGGACTCCCAACAGGGCGCTGCTGTGTGAGGAAGCACCTTTACAACCTAGGAGTAGAGGAAAGTTCCCTATGTAGGGTTGCGGCATGACTGACGAAACGTCAGACCATATTCTCTTAGAGTGTCCACACTGGGCTGTATTACACAGGCGAATCTTCGGAGTCCCTATTATGGCCCCTGGAGACACAAGCAGGCATCCACTGAAAAAGTTTGTGGGCCCGCCAGTGGCCTCAGTCCCGGAACCTTGGCTTGAGTTTGTCTAGGTCAAGGCTCGCCTGCACATTTAGTAGTAGTAGTAGTAGTAGTAGTCGTAGTAGCTAAATCTTGGTGGCACTCTAGTAGCTAACCTTAAATTTGTACAGACCTGACGAGAACAGCCAGTGGGACATTAGAAAAAGACGTAAGACACATTTTGGCGTTACGAAAGGTTCGTCTTCATCATATTTTGAATGCTGTAATTTCTCCCGATTGATAGGTCGTGCTTGCGCGTAATCTAAACATCAACGGTTCATTATTGTGATATTTTGTTTGGGATTAAACACAGATCTGCTTTTTTCCCATTTCTTCCAATGTAATGTGTTAACAATCGATGACGCACACCAAAATATAATCTCTACCGCTATTCTTATTTTGCAAACGTGCTTTATGGAACTATACTTTATAAACACAGTCAATTTTGTTTAATACTCACTTTTTATAATTTTAGGCAGGTCCTTTTTCAATCTCTTAGGATCGCTTTTATCAGTTTTAGGGATTTTCTTAACAAACGGTCTTTCCGCATTATCCATATAAATAATAGAAGGCTGTAGCAATCTCGATACTTTCAACACCAGATGAATTAACATAATCAATCCGGATTTTCCAGGATACTTCCCAACTATATTCGAAGGAGTTAAATCGAACAATACAGATCCTGTTTCAGTACATATCGCGTGTAATAGCATTTTCTTACCGCTTCCTTTACTACCGGTAAGAAGAAGGGATTTGATGTGAGGTGTGGTTTGGTGAAGGTTGGGGGTTAAAAAGGGTATTATGCAATATTCCGTTAGGAGTTGACGTAAATCTCCGAGGGCTATTGGAGGATCTTTTCCAAGGTTGTATTTTGAAGGAGGATAGTAAGAGATTTCGCCTTGGAAGTCTGTTATGTGAACTTCTGGATACCTAAAAATCAATTGGGTAGCACGACTGAATATCCCGTCCAAAAATATCCTGTCAAAAATATACTACCAAAAAACCCCGTCCAAAAATATCCCTGACCTACAAAGCCCCTCCCATAATCTCCCAAGCCAATAAAATCCTGTTGATGAATATCATTAACTGAAAATATATGGTAAAGAAAGTAAAGGTAAAAGAAAAGATATTTATTCCTTTCCCCTTCTCGAAAAATATAAAATAATTTGCATTCCACATGAAGTTTTTCGAGAAGGAGAAGGGAATAATAGAAAATGGATATTAATATTGTGTGTTTCCAAATATTATTTATAATAATTAAATTCAATTCAAGGATATTTTTGGAAAAGTTTTTTTTAAGCTAGAGATAATATTGGGGGGGTTATTTTTGGTAGGGGATATTACGGGATGGGTTTTTTTTTGGCAGGATATTTTTGGATAGGATATTTAGTCCTAAACCCATCAATTGAAATATTTATTCGGTCAAATTAGACCAAAAAATAGGATTGAGGGTACAAAAATTCACACCCAGCTGGAAATTGGTAATAATTTTGAAAACATCATCATGAATGAAATCTGAAAAGTCCCCATCGATTACTCGGGGTCAATGGTCACGCTTTATCATAAAATTAATTCAGACCAAAATTGTAGATTATATTATTATCTACACAGCTTGTTCAATTGAAACCCATCTTTGGTCAGGTTAGCCTTGGAAACAATTGTAATCATTCAACTGACGTTTTCCAACATTAGTAGTGTATGCAAACGTCACACTGATCTGTTTATTTCGTTTATATTTGACAGCGATTTTAAGTATTGTGACTTTGAAATGGCGTTTGTTCTTAACAATCCGTCCAAATGTGATAATGCTCGGCCTCATGTTGCCAACGTAGTGAAAGAAAATCTGCAACGAAAGAAATGGAGGATATTAGAGCATCCACCCTATAGTCCCGATTTATCGCCCTGCGATTTTCACATCTTTGGGCCATTAAAAAAGGCGTTAAAAGGTAACCGTTTTCAGTCGGACGCAGAAGTACAAAACGCTGTGGAAGAATTCTTCCAGCAGCAGCCACAAGAATTCTATAAGCAGGGTAGACATCGGTTGGTGAAACAGTGGGATATGTGCCTCAATTGTAGTGGTTGTTATTTGTAACTGTACTTGTCAATAAATTTTTCCTGTACCAAAGATGGGTTTCAATTGAACAAGCCTCGTATATAGTGATGAGCAAAGCAAGACTTCGATAGTCTTGGTCTTGCTCATTCGGCCTTGGTCTTGTTCAAATCGTTCGGTCTTGGTCTTGTTCTTGCTCATTTAGTCTTGTCCTTGGTCTTGCTAGCCCAAGACTGCAAGACCAAGACCAATTTTGCTCATCGCCATAAGCTTTAAGAACTTGCTCCAAATTTCAGATCAGTTTGGCAAGAACCTGCCATATCAATTTGTAATCATTGTTTATCATTATTTCACGTCGTAACTATTGGTGCTTCATTCCTCTTCTCCTTGTTCTTCTTCTTCATCACGACTGCAAGTAAATTGCCTCAATACTGATACATTCCATGTGTCCCCGTCTTTCCCGTTTTTTTTAAGGAGCCCTTCCTCGCCGACACCACCGGTCGTTTGCTGGTTGGTTGTAGAAGTCATTTGGGTTCTGCCATACAGTTTCTGCCTTCTGTGGTCCAGCGACTCACAGTTGCATAGTATATATAGAGCTGTTTCGGTATCCTTTTTTGCATCTTCTGCATGTAAGGTCTCCGTTATATAGCCCTATTTTGTTTAGGTGCTCCTTTGTGGGAAAGTGTCCCGTAAGTAGCCCCGTTATGGTGCGTAGTTTGTTCCTGCTCATTGAGAGCAGTTCTTTCGCTTCTTTTTCTGATGGTTCTTTTATTAATTTCTTCCCATGTATTTGCCTGGTCGTATTCTTCCAGTGTTTATTGTGTTGTTCTTTCACCCACCCTTCTAACCATGACCTCGTTAAGCATCTGGGGATGCCCACAGCAGGTTCGGGTCCGTTCATCAGAGTTGACGATCCTGCTCTTGCGAATTCGTCAGCTTTTTCATTGCCAGCGATTCCTTTGTGACCTGGGACCCACTTCAGCGTTGCCTTCCCGTTAGTATCAAATGATTCCTCAACTGTTGGTGATTCAACATTGGAGCACGACAATGTGTATATGCTAAAGAACAAAACAGTTCTAGTTTTTTGCAACCATATTTAGTAGTACATCCCTTTTCGCCCCTTTTCGCAGGTAGGTGTAAAGTCTGGACTGGGTCTAATGTATTATCGACCAACTTCCATCCCCAGTCTTTTTGGTATAGCTAATAACCAAGCTACATTTCAACTTGATGATATACCTACCCCAAAAATATGTTGATGAGCCGCTGAGGTTGGAGGAAGACAAGCTAATTACACTGGTTTTTTATTTCGAGTATTTTTAACGAAATTCACATATCGAAAATTATCTAAGAGCGTAGTTTTTTTGGAGCTCCATATATACTGTGTTATTTATAAGATACGACATAGGGATTCCTGTACAAAGCTGTCAAACGCTAGCTAACTTTTTTACCAAATGGCTTTCATAAAAAATGATAACAGATATGGAAAGGTCGTTCAAAAATAAGTTCAAATGCACTTTTAATTTTCCTAAATTCGCTCTGGTTTCATAAAAATTGGATAGTTATGTTTAAAAAAGTCGAACTCCCTTTTCATACCACTTTCGAATACTTTCAACCGCGTAGGAGATAGCCAGACGGGTAAAAGCACGGGAAATTTAAAAGTTAAACGAGTATCGCGGTTCGATTCCAGCTGTGGTGTTTTCAGTAGTCTAAAATGGCGTACGACTTTTTTAAACATAAATATCCATTTTTTTATTAAACCAGACCGAATTCAAGAAAACTTAAAGTGCATTTGAAGATATTTTTTAACGACCTTTCCAAAACTGTTATTATTCTTTATGAACGCTATTTGGTAAAAAAAGTTAGCTCGCAATTGACAGTCTTGTACAGTAATCCCTATGTCGCATCTTATAAATAACACAGTGTATAAATAACAGAGGAATATTTTGCAGAAGATGTAGTACTAATGGCAGGAAGCAAAAAAGAAGATAATATTTTTACTTGTGGTACAGCCTCAGTGATGCACTTGTACATAATACACATAGATTCAAAAGTTTTGCATCACCCTAAATCTCCGGAAAAAAAATGTGTTCATTATAAATGAATGAGAGATTAATCAAATAATTAGTTTCAATAAAAAAAACGTGTATATTTGTCAAAATTTTTATTATCCAATAATAAACTTGCTTTAAACATAAAAAGTATTCTTAGAAATTGAATAAATTAAATACAAATAGATTCTTTTTAAAGAAAAGGTTAAGTGAGAACCTGCATGAGAACTTTTAATAAAGAGTATTTCCACCTCTAGAAATCATGCAAGCTTGAAGTCGCCTGCCCATGCTGTTTACCAAATTATTGATATTCTGTTGACGAATATTTCGCCATTGTTCTTGGGCCGCATGAACAAGCTCTTGTACACTCCTGGGTGGATTTCTGCGTGCTGCCACTGTCCTGGCAAGCATGTCCCAAGCATGTTCTATGGGATTCATGTCAGGAGATAGGGCAGGCCAGTTCAAACGATTGATCCCTTCAGTTTCAAGATACTCATTTACAGCTCTGGTCCGATGAGGTCGGGCGTTATCGTCCATAAAAACGAAGGAATTGCCATCAGCTGCGCGCCATAGTCTCACGTGACGATGTAGAATCTCTCTGAGATACCTATCACAAGTCATTGTTCCCTCCACATGAATTAATTCTGTGCGATCATTCAACATGATACCAGCCCAAAACATAGCACTTCCTCCTCTGAAGGGCGGCACGGGGCGAGCATGGGCAAGCTGAGCAACTCTCTTTGGATCCCGCCACACACGTATTCGATGGCTATCTTTACCAAACAAATCCTTGTCTCGTCGGAAAAAACACCGAATTCCAAAATTCTTCAGGTAAGGCCGCGTGTTCTTGAGCCCACTGTAGTCGGCGAACTCTGAGCTCAGGTTGTAGTCTGGGTACTCTTATTGGTCGGCGACACCTCAAACCTGTCGCAAGTATTCATCCCCGTAATGTCAAGATCGATACTTGAACCAACGCATGTCTCATATCTCTTTGGAGTGCTGGTATTGACATGGTCGGGTTTCTTCAGATAGTTAAGTGGATATAGCGGTTCTGCTGCTGATTAGTAACACGCCTTCTACCGCTTCTAGGTCTATCACGAAGAGAATTGGTCTGGAGATACCGGTTCCATACACGAGACACATCACTTTGCCAAACGCCAACTCTGTTTGCCACGAGCTTTTGAAAATGACCTTCTTCAACTAAAGCCACTATTCTTGCACGGTCAATCTCACTTATGACTTGACGATTCATGATTGCACTTAAAATTGTAAAAATCAAATGCCTTGAATGTTAAAATGATCGCACTAAAAATGTTATCTTACAAAAAAACTGTAAACATCTGTATATTGCAAAAAATATGGAACATATTGAAATGGTAAACATTGATAAACAAGCCAACAAAAAATTGTTAGCGCAAAAAAATTCCTTCGCATCCGAAGAAGGTGATGCAAAACTTTTGAATCTATGTGTATTATTATGACGATAACCTACAGCTCTTTCAACTTTTTAAATCATATCTCAGAAACAGTGGTTCTTAGGAAAAACAGTATTTAAATATTTTGTATAGATAATGATCTGATCCACAATTTTTGTCTGAACTTATTTTGTGATAAAACTCACCGTTTTTAGATTTCAATTATAATGGTGTTTTTTGAACAATCCTACCAAACTTTGAGCTGGGTGTGAATTTTTGTATTTGTATTTTTGTATCATGTTTGAATTGACCATATTATAATATTTGTCCACGACCACCTAATAATAAGTCAATATTTTACCTCCTAACTAAAGGTATATGGTACCCATATATTATCAACTGTCGTGAATTATGAACCATAATTCACGACTAGAGATGGGGGTACAATATGGAATAAACTATTAAATCTGTGTATTTTGTTCAGGAAATTTGTTTCTGACATATATCGTATCTATAAAATATTGTAATTTTTAGTATTGATACTTTTCATAACGATATTTTCTAATATTAAGTATTTTAAAACAATATATTTATAACGGTACGCTGTATTGATACTTTCTACAGTATCGGCCATCTCTATATATGTCAAATTATTTGAAGTAGCTGCCACAACATTTTGAGGTTAGTAATATGCCAAATCGCTACTGACTTTTATTTATTAATAAATAAATTAAGTGTCGTGGACAAAGTATAGTATTCTACTCGCAATTTATGGCCATAATTCACTTGGGTGACTTGCGCCCCTCGCCTGCGGCTCGTGACGCAAACGTCACCCATCGTGAATTATGGCTGTCATAAATTGCTCGTTTAATAATATACTATTTTCCACTACTAGTTGTGAAGTTGACAATTATTGCTTTTTATAGCCAACAGAGAAGTTGAATTTCTCTATTAGTGGTTAATAATTTTTTCTATTATTAACCTAGGTCAATAATAAACAAATTCAAATATTTTGAGAATTCAGGGATAGCAGTTCAACTTCTGCAACATAATTTTGTATACCCAGGAGATTGTCTTTAACATATTTGCTGCTTGAAATCACCTATCAACATCAAATTATTTGAATAAAAATGCCATTAGTTTAAAATTCGCGCTAAGCCAAAAATGACTGATGACATAACGAGTACGTTCACAATATATCGAAAACTGACAGTGTACTTGTCAGTCATACGACGGGGTAAACGCTTCTCGTGGTGCGTTTGTGAATTATTTTTAATGTTTGTCTCAAATTTGGCTAGTAGTGGAGAAAATTGTATATACACCATGGTGGTAAAGACATTTATATAAGCCTCGCACCTTATTCCGCTCGGGGTAAAGCCACTCGCGAAATAATTTTGATACTCGATCAATAATTAATAGTCTCCACCATACTATTATAGGTTTACATTTTTATCCACTTAAGTTGAATTTGTATAGAAAAACCCACAACTCAAGTGTTTTGTTTACCTTTTTATTATCCCGTTGGCAACTAGCTCTTCAAACAATGATTCCGTTGTTCGATCTGGCGTTAAATCTTTTTCTTTTTTCTTCTTACTCTTTTTCCCAGCTCTTCTAGCTTTTTTGCTGGATTTTTTCTTACCTTTGTGTCCTCTATCTCTGTCAAACGCTTCCTGTAAATGAAATGTTTGCTTTTTGCACGACTTTTATATAGTATTTTTGTGGGATGAGAGCTTAATAAATGAAATTTGCAAAACGAGTGTGTAGCAGGCTGTCCAAACTATTCGTGAGGAATTTTTGTATGCAACAACTGCGAGATAATAAGAAATAAAAAACCAAAAAGTCACTACCTCTGTAGTTGCCGCATCCTAATTCATTATACAGAGCATTTAAATTAAAACTATCCACCCCACATAATTCTGAAGGCGTGCCTTTTATAAAAAAATTAAAAAACACGTCAAAAACCATATAAGTGGGAACGTCTTTTTACTCATATGTAGTCGTAACTTTAAATCTCCCCTATGGTCACCACACCCAATTTTTTAAATGGAATACCTTATAAGCATTGTTGGATATAGTTCAAGAAAAAATTTGGACAAATTACAATCTGTGTTTAGTTTTGTTTGTGCTTACTTTCATTCCTTTTTCCTATAGACACTTTGACCATACGTTTATATCGCTTTTCTGACTATATAGGGTCAATTCTATGAGAAGTTAAATGCACGCAGTTATATTTAACGAAGTTTCCAGTATTAGAAATGATTTAATCCATACAAAGTCAAGATTAGGATTAAGTATCGTGTTCCATTAAAAGTTTTTCGCTAATATTTAAAGCTTATTATACATGCAGAATAGTAAAATGTTTTATTGTTTAATCATGCATTAAAATTTACCATAGCTGCTTACAGAATTTCAAGTTATTTGATATAATTACTTTGTCATCACTAAATATATCTACTTATAGTAATGTTTTGTAATTTGTTGTAAGATACGTCTATTTTGCTGGATTTTTTATTTTGTGATCCCTGATTCCTTCCATTAAATCAAGTGTGACTGAGATTTTAAAGAGTTTCCCATATCTGATGTCTTTGGTCCGTCTGGAAAACTTTATTTTTCGAGGTCTACAAAACAAATGAAGTGGATAATTATAACTTTTGCAAACATATATTTTTTTAAAACGTTGTCAGAGCGATCACACTTAATGCTGTGTATGACCATTTGCATTTGCCTCAACAGACTAGATAGTCATAATAGAGTGACCCTAGCCTGGGTACCAGTTCACCAAGGAATAAAAGGCAATGAAAAGGCCGATGAATTAGTCAAGCAGGGAGCAGATGAGGTCATGATAGGGCCAGAATCTTCCTGTGGAATTGCTAAATGCTTAAGTGAAGAGAGGACCCACAAGCGCAACTAGGCGTTGCGCTGGTGCAATGAAACCAAAGGACAACGGCACGCTAAATTATTCCTTAAAACCCCTCCGGCCAAACTCTGATCTGCAAAGGTCGCAGTGGGATAGGACAAAGAGCAAAGGAAAGGACAGACAGACAAAGTATGAGTACTTGATTTCCATGCTGGATTCATAATTTGGTCTGGGTTTCTGGGTCAATATTTAAGTTTAAATTTCGCTGCACATCTTCTTCTTCTGCTTGATTTGCTGCTAGTGATTTTTCCATCTTACTATAATGTCTTCTGATTTTGTTATGTTTTTACCTTCTTCGTCTTTTATGTATTTTGTCATTTTTGTTCTTCTTCTCATATTTTTTAAAACTGCAAAATAATTTCTGGATATTTCTACTTTCCTGTTTTAGTTTGTTACCCACGCTTTCGCTTTAGCTTCTTTCACTTTTGTTTCAACTAATTTTCTCATTTCTTTATATCTTTCACCCGTTTTTTTCACACAAGTAGGCTTTCAATGCTTGAGATTTGTCCTGAATAATTATTTTTCCTCTTCACTTCACTAGTTAGCTCCCTTTTTGAGCTTGCGGTCATTGTAACTGACTGCTTGAAGCTTGAATAATTATTTCTATGAATATGTTTCATTTCTCCTTCAATATTTCTTCTTCTTCCATTCTTCTTCCAGATACAGAAGAATTGACCAGCAGTTCGCAATAAATTTAGAAAATCAAATTGGTGGTTCACAAAATAACTACTTTTGATTATGTCGCAAAATAATAATTATTTTAACGCTTTATAAAGTTTTGAAAAATATTTTT
Organism: Galerucella calmariensis; assembly: GCA_910591675.1. Classification (NCBI taxonomy): domain Eukaryota; kingdom Metazoa; phylum Arthropoda; class Insecta; order Coleoptera; family Chrysomelidae; genus Galerucella; species Galerucella calmariensis. The sequence continues at coordinate 65,966 of CAJUYG010001238.1, forward strand.
CCAAAGCAGTGACCGTTCAACTAAGAAGCAACAGCTACTTCCCGGGTTATATGCCCCGACGGATATTGAATTACACTTCAAAGTAAAATGGGGCTGGTATATCTACAAGATATTCAACACCAACAAGTCTAACTAACCAGCCTTCTTATTGCAAACCAGAATGGTTCAACTAAGAAGCGAAACAGCTACTTCGTTCGAAGTAGTTTTTTATGATCTCTGAATATAGACACACTTACCTGCAATAATTCCAGCTCCGCTCTCATCATCTCATCGACAACTTTTCTCAACTCGTTTTCCATTTCGGTCATCTGTTCTTGTTCGATCATGTTTTTATAATGATACTGTCGAAAATTTTCTGATTCGTCTTTATTTCTCCAAACTTCGTCGTATTCTTCTTTTCTCAGATTTAATTCAGGCACAAAAGTGGATACGATCGCTTTGGTGGACTGGTCTTCTTCCACGCTCTCAGTTTTGCTCTCTTTACTTTTAGAACTTTTATCTTTTTTAGTTTTAGATTCTTTCGAAGACATTTGAGTGGATTTACTCAATTCGCTTTCAGTACCTTCAAACATATTATATTTCAATTTGAAAAAAATACGTAGGAAGATTAATTAATTTCCGTGCTTCGGAGGGTTGGATGAGGGAGGCTGGAAGTGATTCACCCCTAATCTCTCATACAAGTCTCCGTAGAGGGGTTGTCCTACCCGACACGGCGCGTCCCAATGCTGATAGGGTGTCTCCAGAGGATGTGGGTGGTCAAGGGGCTCGTGCTCTTCGAGCTGTAAGGGCCTCATGACCAACCAACCCTCGGGATAAGCAATAAATAAGGCTCCAGTATGGGAACCCGAATAGTTGCTCGCGGATCGAAGGAAATAGAGTAGTAAACCTCGATAAAAAAAACCAGCAGCATAGGGGAGGCAGCTATGTTGTGTGATTGTAGGCAGCAGAGGCCACTGCCTAGAGGAGTAAACCTCGATGAAACAATCCGTAATCTACGTTGTTAGCAGCCGTGACAATGGATGTATGGCTGTGCGAAAGTCAGTCAGTAACGGTGCCTCCGAGGTACCTGATGACCTCCCGGAGTACCCAGCCTTACTACCACAAGCGGGGCTCTGTGGTGGTGGACATTCATTTCCCTAGCTACTCGTGGGATGTAGTATGGAGTATGCAAGGAAAGCGGAACAGGAAGCAGTAGAGGAAGAGAGAAAAGGAAATCGAATTTTTGGGAAATCGAGGCTGGTGAAACGAACACCTGATAAGGCGGGAAAAACAAGTGAGTGGAGCGATACTGGGGTGAAAAGGAAGGAGGTATCGCCTCTGGAGAATAAGGAGCAGAAGAGGAAACAGAAGGAGAAAGGAATGGAGGAAGTGAAGAGTGGAAAAGAGGAAGAGAAGGAGAGTGTAGAGAGATTGAAGGAGATGGTAAGGCGACTGGAGAAGAGGGTGAAAAAGCTGGAAGAGCAGAAGTCGGTGACTGAGGGGTGGGTCAGGGAATTAGAGAGGTTGAGGAGAGAGGAAAATAGGAAGGAGAGAATGCAAACACGATGGGTGGAGGGGAAAAGAGACTGGGATGGATGGAACGAGATTAGAGATAAGGACTGAGAGGATGAAAAAAGGGAGGGAGTAGAGATGAAGGTGGGATGGTTAGGGGATGAGAAGATAAAAGTGGTATGGGTGACTAAGGAAGGCAGTGGAATGGGGAAGAGGATTCAGAAGATGTTTAGGGATAGGTACCCGATGCTAGTTGAAAAAGGAGAGAAAATGGAGTTAAGGAGGTACGCACTACGGAAAGAAAAGGTACAAGGGTGAACGCGGAGGAGTTGATCTGTCAGATGGAGGGTGATTGTAAGGATGAGAAGAAGGTGTTTGATATGATGAGTCGACTGTTTGAGGAAGGGGGTAGCAAGGTCAGCGTTGGGTTACACAGGCTTGAGCATGTGGAGATTGAGGTGCTGAGGAAGATGATCGCGTGGTTGAGAGCAGATGGGACGAAGGTGGCAATTTATACAGATAGGGAAAAGGAAAAGGAGGTCAATAATGAGGCGGTAATCCTGAAGGATATTGGAGAAGTCAATCAGGAGGGGATAGAAAGGATCAAGAAGGGTTTAAGGGAGATAGACGGAAAGTGGGTGGATAGACTTAGAGTCTCAAGGAACAGGGATGTGGTAATAGAGGCAAAGAAAAGGGTTGAGGTCAGGGAAATTCTGAGGGATGTGGAAAGGGTAACAGGAGCTAGAGCGGTGGAAGCGGGAAGGACAACAAAAACCATTAAGATGGTGAGGATAGATCCGTGGAATAAAGATGAAGTGGTGAGGAAGAAAATAGAGGAATTGATTGGCGAAGGAACAAGTGTGATGAAAGTGGTGAAAGAGAGGAACGGCATGAAAATAGCGGTGGTGAGGATGGAATGTGAGAAAGCGGAAGCTTTACTAGGAAAACGGGAGATTAAGCTGGACCTGAATAGGATGAATATTATAGAGGGGAGAGAGGTGGGCAGATGTTTTGGATGTGGAGTGAAGGGCCACCAGGTAGCGGGATGTAAGACAAGAAGAGTGGAGAAGATTAGGGAATGCTGGCTATGTAAGAGCGTGGGGCACATGGCCAGAGACTGTCGGCAAGCCTTCCTTTGTAGGGTATGCGGGGAAAGGGGACAGAAGCTAAGGGAGTCAGATTGTAGTAGGGGACGGAGGGGAGTAGGATGTAGACGGAGATGGAAAAAATGGGAGGTACCCTCTGGACCCCTCAGAGGGGACGAGTCTGAGCAAGTAGGAGGAGGGAGAAAGCAGACAGCGGGAAGAAAAAATGTAGAGGATAGATGGAGGGTGTTACAGATGAATCTAGTGGAGAGCATGATTGGGAAAGAGAAGGCATGTGAGAGTTAGGAGTGATAGAAGGGAATAGATGACAGAGAGTGTGTGAGGAACCGCCGCCCGCCTTGAAGTATGCTAGTGTAGTGATTCCAAGGCAGGAGTAACGGCGAGCTTGAGGTGGGTATGGTTGGTAGGCATTCCCTTGGGGATGAGTCCAACACTGTCTGGGTACTGGTTAGGACCCATTCTAACATGAGTTTCCCATCTCAGCCCGAAAAAAAATATTAATTTGAATACCTTGTCTGCTGAATAGAGTCCTCGAGGCACTTCTATCGTCTCCTGTATATTCCGGAATTTTTCCAGTCGAAGCTTTGTACTCTTGCAGCCAAGCTCTTACTTGGTCGCTTAGTTGTTCCAGAACTGCGCCTCTTTGATTTTTTTCCAAGTGATTTCTTATATCTTTCACAGATTTTTCGTATTCTTTACGGCGTTCATCTTGTAATTTTCGCCTTTTACACAAAATAAACTTTAATTGACAATGAGGCTATTCTGCAAGTATACATTTTAGAGGACTGTTAAAAATTATTTTTATTTAAAGGGCTCCTTCAAAATTTTTAGTAGGGTATCTGGCAACAACGCTTTTGTCATTCAATAGCTAAGCTAGAGACCATTTGAAGAACATTTGTATTTGATGGTTAACTAACCCACAAATCACTCTACATAAACTGTTTTTGGTTTCTTGCATGCAATTATTATAAATTATATATTGTTATAAATAATGTCACGGGCGACTAAAAAACAAAAAGTTTTATCACATCAATTAACATTCTTGACACTTCCTTGGACAAGCGAAAGACTTTTTAATAAATTAGTTGGTATTTGAAAGGGATCACTCAAGCCATTAATACTTCTTTGTTGTAATCTAAATTCTGCCCTAGAATAATATATATGAAGATTGTTAACTTGTACTATTTTAAATAATGTTTCTGTTACTTTTTGTGGTTTGCAATTTTAGTTTCTCAATCAAAGCTTCACCAGCAACATCTGACTACACTATTTTTATTACCGTTATTATTTAAAGGCACACTTTAACATCTCTTTAAAAATAATAGTTTCAACAGGATATTTTAAAGGAATCCTTTTAAATATTAAGGGAAATGTGGTTAGCGAATAACCGATTTGATTCTAGCGCCAGTTAAATTTTGAACGGCCTCTAAATTTTAAAGGAAAAGTTACAGAATAGGCTCCAAAATAGGAGCTATAAACCAGTGGCTAAGAACAATGAAATTGGTTAACAAAATCTTGCAAGGAGAGACTCAGAAACTATATCATGCTTTGAGTTATAGATTTGTTCTTAATTATTAATAAACGGCGTGATTGATTAGAGTGATAAACCTCATCAGTATTAGGTCTGTAATCAAAATAGATACCAAAATAAGTTAATTAGGAACATTGTAAATATAGACTATGAGCCCATGGGGACAAAAAGGGTCGCGATTTGAAACAGCAGCAAACCAATTCAGAACGATAGTTTATCATGCCACCATCGGTTCCAGCACTAGGGCGTACATTTTATCTTGTGCAGAAAAGCGCAGTGGAAAACTGAACATTTTATTTTTCACCTCCTGAAACCGTGATATGAAACTGTACGCCGTTTGTTACATTTGATAGTAGAATCATAGGAGATCGGTCCAGACTCTATGACGTTCAAAAATAATCGTTCGGAAAATATAGGAAAATTTTTGAAAACTCTTATTTTCTACCCCCTGAAACGGTGATATGAAACTGTACTCGCACCGTTTGTTACATTTGATAGTAGAATCATAGGGGATCGGTCCAGACTCTATGACGTTCAAAAATAATCGTTCGAAAAAGAAACAATTTCCCACGGCTATTCACACATTTTTTTTTGTACGGCACTTCTGTCAAATCTTTATTTATATGTTGTATAATCTACAGATACCAATGCCGTACAGTTTGAAATCACCTTTTTAGAGAGTAAGAAATAAGAGTTTTCAAAAACTTTCCCAGATTTTCCGAACGATTATTTTTGAACGTCATAAGTCTGGACCGATCTCCTATGATTCTACTATCAAATGTAACAAACGTCATACAGTTTCATATCACGGTTTCAGGGGGTGAAAAATAAAATGTTCAGTTTTCCACTGCGCTTTTCTGCACAAGAGAAAATGTACGCCATAGTACTGGAACCGATGGTGGCATGATAAACTATCGTTCTGAATGGGTTTGCTGCTGTTTCAAATCACTTTCTTCCCCATGGGCTCATAGTCTAATAGCTTTAAGCTTCACATTTCAAAATTATGTATAATGCTACAAGTTGTTTCATAATTCAGTGCCAGATAAAAGTTTTTCAAATGAAACACCCTATCTTTTACCTCAAAGCTGAATTTTGCTCCACTTCCCAATGATAACAATATACAGGGTGTCAATATTAAAACTTACTATTGGATGTACTTCAAAACGAAAAGAGATATAAAAAGGTATAAAGTGTCGTGGGACACACGGTAGGAACTTTGGTTCCTTTTAAGCAAAAATTATGTAATACCTCTGACGTCATAGATAAACAATTTGCATATTTCTCGGTAGCGAAGTAGTAAGCAAACCAGACTCTCACGCGGTAGACCCGTGCTCGATTCCCCGTGAAGAAGTTTTATTGTTAATTTTATTTTTAAATAATTATTCTGCTTGATATTAATAACGACAACAGGTAGACGTTTGAAATATTTAGCAGAATATTCATCATTATAGATAATGGTACGGTACCCTTCATGAGGGAGTCCGACTGGCAACATCTAATTATATCAGCATCTATTTAAAAAGGGAAACCGTAGCATTATACAAATTGGACATTCAAGAACTGTACGTTTACTACAAAAAAATTAGTGGAAACATAAAATTGAATTGTTAAATTTTCAATTTGAAGTTATATTACAGTTTATAGATATTTTTATTTTCTAGATTTTTTCTTAAGTGGGTCATAGAAAAAATATGCTGTTTGACTCGTGTGGATTGTCCATGTCGCACTTGAACGATTGAGCACTCCGCCTACGGCGTCGTGCTCAAACTTCGTCCTCGTGCGATATGGCCATCATATCCACACTAAATGCACAAACTACTATTTCTATCAAAATATGCCCTTTTACATTTAAAAACAACCTGCCAAATGTCAAATCAATTTATCCATCTATTTTAAAGTTATCGAATTAAAACATTCAAGTTTTCAAAATTTCAACACCCTGTATTTCGAAAAGTAAATGTACTAGACCCATTAATCCTCATATCATTTTGTCCAATTTTACGAGAGTAATCTACATGCAAACGTTGTAATTACCCTTAACGTTCGAGATGCTTATACCATTTTTTGCAAGATCGTATTGAAATAAATTCCGAATAAAATAATTTAAATTTCTTCGAAATGAACGAAATGTCAAAAAATATATTTTGCATTTTGGTGAAATTGTTTTTATGCTATTTATTACTTTTCGACGTCTGAACGGTAAGTAAATCACTTACCGACGTGTTAAACTTAGAAACCAGTAAACACAACCTACCGTCCTGACAACCGATGCTGTAAATAAACAAAAGAGATGAATCGCGCAAAAAAAATTATGGAAATATTATTAAAAATTTATCCGAACGAACTCAAGTAGATCACCAGCACTGCGAATACCAGATATGCATAGAATTTTAATGTAGCATTGGTGGTTCAGTGGTAGAATGCTTGCCTGCCACGCGGGCGGCCCGGGTTCGATTCCCGGCCGAAGCATATCGTCTCGTAAACGAGAGAGAGACTCAGGAGAGAGCATACGCACGCAAGCAAGGCACATAACGAAGCAACGTAACATAACGTAACGTAACGTAACGGTCATATCTTTTGCGTCGCGACCCCCGTTCGCTTAAACATAACCTGACGTAAAGAACTAAAGTTCCAACAAAATTTAATACTGTTTCCAGGGTAAAGAGGGGGAGCTGAAATGACCTGAGAAAGAACGCACCCCAATCTACCCCACGCACAAAAATTTAAATGGCAACCCCCTACTGTAGAAAATGCTTCCCAAAGGTCTGTCATGATTATACATGGTGTAACAATAAAGCAGAACAATGTATTTGACAACAGCAATAACAATTAAAAACATGTAAGTCATGTGTATTTCCGAGATTCAGACGCATAATTTATAGAGACGGTTCAGTGGCAAATAAATAACATGAGTAGGTTGTACTTTTGTTTACCAAACAATGGAAACAACATTTTCACTAAATTGAGTGACATTAATTAACATTTTGCTAATATTTATGACATCAAATACATGATGAGCCAAAACATTATTTTCTCAGTAATTTTAAATGGATCACCTTGTATTTTTTCATCCCTTTCGAGAAGTATTATTATCATACTTTTATTTTTATCAAGCATTTTCCATTTACGGGGTTATCAATTTTTAGGATATTTTTATATGCAAAGTAGTAATTAGGTCTGTAATAGTTTACCAGATATAAAGTATGCATAATGAGAACCTACTACATTTTACCGGTGTGAAGATAGCAGCCAATTTTAGCTGCAAAAATGTGGAGAACTGCTCAATTCGCGGTTTCAGTGGCGTGCAGAATATTCAGTTAAATCGGATTCATATTTCGAAAAGCCACCTTGATATTCAATCGGTGGGGGTGTATTGGTGTAGAGTACACACTGTTTGGATGGAATTTGCTTACGATGGGAAAAAAGGGTTGAAATGTCACCCCTAAAACTAAGATAAATTGTAACTTCCAAAGGAAACGAGAAGCTGAGTTTATATTTGGAGAATAGATGCATTATGATGATAAAAACACACTGTTCGAAGGAAATTTGCTTACGATGGGGAACAAAGGTTGAAATGTCACCCCTAAAACTAAAATAAATTGTAACTTCCAAAGAAAACCAGAAGCCAAGTTGAAATTTGGGAAGTAAATGATAAAAACACATTACTACTACTACAACATTACCTACCTAAGATAGGTATATCAACATGAAACGTCCAATACTAAGAAATCTGCAATAATGAGAAATCTACTGGTAATATGGAAAAATTTTATAGAGAAAAAGTGGTCCAAAGCACCAAAATAAAACGATGATGAATTTTTGAGAAATAAATTTCGATGGAATTGGTTTTACCTAAGGTAGGTATATCAACATGAAACGTCCAATACTAAGAAATCTGCAATAATGAGAAATCTACTGGGAATACGGGAGAATTTTATTGAGAAAAAGTGGCCCAAAGCACCAAAAATCTCCAAATATTGAGTTGGCTTCTTGTTTTCTTTGGAAGTTACAATTTATTTTAGTTTTAGGGGTGACATTTCAACCCTTGTTCCTCATCGTAAGCAAATTTTCTTGGAACAGTGTGTTTTTATCATCATAATGCATCTACTCTCCAAATATCAACTTGGCTTCTCGTTTCCCTTGGATGTTTTAATTTTATTTTAGTTTTAGGGGTGTTATTTCAACCCTTATCCCCATCGTAAGCAAATTTTCTTCGAACAGTGTGTTTAAATCATTATAATGCATCTACTCTCCAAATATCAACTAGGCTTCTCGTTTACTTTGGAAGTTACAATTTATTTCAGCTTCAGGGGTGACATTTCAACCTTTGTTCCCCATCGTAAGCAAATTTCCTTCGAACAGTGTGTTTTTATCATCATAATGCATCTACTTTCCAAATATCAACTTGGCTTCTCGTTTCCTTTGGAAGCTACAATTTATTTTAGTTTTAGGGGTGACATTTCAACCCTTGTTTCCCATCGTAAGCAAATTTTCTCCGAACAGTGTGTTCCCATAATTATAATGCATCTACTCTCCAAATATAAACTTAGCTTCTCGTTTCCTTTGGAAGTTACAATTTATCTTAGTTTTAGGGGTGACATTTCAACCCTTATTTTCCATCGTAAGCAAATTTCATCCAAACAGTATGTCCTCTACACCAATACACCCCCACCCATTGAATATCAAGGTGGCTTTTCGAAATATGAATCCGATTTAACTTAATATTCTGCACGCCACTGAAACCGCGAACTGAGCAGCTCTCAACATTTTTGCAGCTGAAATTGGCTGCTATCTTCACATCGGTCTACATTTTACATAATGTCAAATGATGTTTACAAAAATATGACGTTTAAGATACGTCACATTGCTACTTTTATATTTATAGTTCATATAATGGCTTTCTTGGTGTGCGACATCGTTTTGAGTACCTATGCCGTTTATTTTATTTGCTATTTTGACAAATAGCTAACCTTAAATTTGAAAAATAAAATCATCAGGATCGAAAAGTCTATGAAATTAATAATTTTATTACCAGCTTCTTATTCTAATTGAAAATACTTGAGAGCTTTCAAAATGCTGATTTTTAGCGTGTATCTAGGCACATTTTTGTATTATTTGAATAAATATAACAATAAGATTAATACTTTTCATAAATAATAATTGACCGTAAACAACAAAGTACAGACCTGACGAGAACTGTCAGTGGGACATTAGAAGAAGACGTAAGACACATTGCCGCTACGAAAGGTACGTCTGCATTCTATTTTGAATGTTTTAATTTCTCCCGATTGATAGATCGCGCTTGCCCGTAATCTAAACATCAAAATTTCTTCCAACGTAATGTGTTAGAAAGACATTAACAAACGATGACGCACACCAAGGAGGGTATTGTATGAACTCTACCTGAATTTTGTATCCAATAATATTAAGCCCTGTATAACTACTCTAGACGAAAATATTGTATACTGTGAAAGGGTATGTTACTAAGGGTATTTTTGGTACAAGCTATTTTTTCAATCAAACTTTATTGTACAAGAAGATAAGATGATAATTTGTTAGCCTATTTTAATTTGTCTTCTTTTTGCGCTTCTTCTTCCGTACGTATTGGATTAGTTCGTCTCTGTTAGAAAAAATACGAAATATTTGACCTTGACTAATTCACCTGGAACTAATCAGGAAGTAATAACATTGCAAATGAAGGTTGATAAGACGTACTGTAGGTATTTTTAATACATTTGGACAAGTTGAAACTTATTTTTGACACTATCACAAATCTTGTCGATTAGAATACAGTCAGTGTTTTTCAACATGTGGGTCGCGCAGCTTCTGTAGGGGGGTCACGAGGGGTCGAGAAAACTTCATATAATTTGTGAGACTTAAATAAAAAGTCGATAAGAGTTAAAATTATTATACTTAACAAGATTTCCATATAATCAATCATACAAGTCAGAAAAATGATAGTTTGAAACATGGGATCATTTTATGATGATACATTTTGAATGGCCAGTTCAGCAAGAAAAATCCGCACATTGATAAAAAATGGTGCGACATCATCACACAAAATGGTTACTGTTAAGTGGGTCCCGGGACACAATAGGCCAAGAGCCGGGTATTTTTTATAAAAAATTTACGGGAACAGGTATTTTCTTTTTTGAATATGTTATTCAGGGGTGTCCAAGTTAGCGTCATGGGGGGGGCTTCACTTCAGCCGCCATCTTGAAAAACACGTTTTAAGGAATATCTCGCGAACCGCGCATCGTACGACAAAAATTGTGGAAATCATTATTGTATATAATAATATTTCCCATCTTTATTACTCGAAACTTTTTTTTGTATAACGCATAGGTTTTTGATTATAGCGCTCCAAACTTTTTTCAATATGGTTTTTGCTAAATATTTGGTTGAAGGTCAATGATACAGTCGTTTTTTCGAAATAATCCCAAACTAAAATGTTTATTCAAATACATAATAATAATTTTCACAAATGTTAATATTTATACTTGACTTTTAATTGCTTCGTATATTAAATTATCTACGGGAATTTCCTGAATCTATATCTCAATTACCTCTTCAACTTTTTATCTCAATTTTCCTTCATAACTTTACGCCAGCCAGTAAATACTTAGTTTGGGTAATTCCAACATGACAGAAATGATCTTTCAGATAATGTTGACCATGGAGACTAGATGAGGAGCACCAGTGGAGGTCATAGGGGGGGAGCCACGGGAGCCATGCCCCTTCTAGCTCAACCGCATAGTTGTTCAATAAAGTTATCAAAACTAGCTGCATATATATTTTTATTCGTGAAATTCTTGTCCCTACTACGTAACCAAACTACGTTTTTTTGCCTTAATGTCTCATTTTCAGTGTTTAGTTACTGCTTACTTCAAGCCCACTTTAAGTTAACGATTTGGTCCGTGGCCCCCTCCTCTCAAAGTGTATTATGACCGCCACTGAGGAGCACCAACTTCATCTATGCAAATAAGCTCTAAGAATAAGAGCGCGTTATTGTTCAACTTTTACAAATGTCTGATGGCAGAACAATATCAGCTAATAATAAGCTTTGAATACAGTTACAAAACAAGTTCTGTCAATCTTCCAGCTCAAGTATTTTGTTTTGTTCAAATAAAATTAAAAATTATGCATATTGAAATTTAAAAATAATTACCTATAGCTTTTATTTTCCAAATCTTTTTCAATTTCCACACTTTTAGTTTTCAACGGCGGTATCATGCCAATCAGCAGCATTTCCTGTATCTTCCTTCGTCTAGTCGCTCTTCTGGCAATGTACCCCCTCCAGATCTTCTGAATTTTCAAAGCTGCCGATAAACTTATACCCCCTCTTTTCGCTTCTTCATCTGCATCTTCCTGCGTCGGCTTACTTTTCTCTTTCATTGTCCTAATTTCTTTCATAAATTGTTGTCGCAATCTTCCTTGACGAGCACGCTCGTGCTTTTGTATAATTAAAATGGCTTGGTGCTCAGTCATAGGAGGTTTTTTCATCGTCTTGTCTATATAACCTAATTTCGAAAGAACCTGTTACAAAGTAAGAAAAAATCAAAAAAAATATTGCGGCGTTATCATTTGTCAAGTTACTTGAATTCAAGTATTTAACCAATATGAACGTATAATTTACCTCACTTGAAATTTTCCTTCACGTTTGTTTCAAGTTTCAAGTACAGTAGTAGACGTTCTTTCAACTTTTGACTTGCCTTGAAGGAGATATTGCCAAGTGTGAACTGCTTTTCTAGCTACTTGAATTGAAAATCGTTAGTTGTAACGCTTGGGTTAAAAGTGAAAAGTGAGGTTATCGACAACCTAAATAACGTAATGTAATTTCCAATTCTGTTCTTGCTGATATTGGGCATGTTCACGACAGTTGACAGTTGACAGTTGACTAGTAGAGAACGTTATTTCCAAGATAGTTGGAGTTCTAATGTTATTTGTACAATAACAGATGAAATGATGAAAATTTTAATGGTGAAATATATTGCTACATTTTGAAAGAAGTCATACGACCGGCGCCACATACTTTAATAAATGGAGGGACAGCTTCAACTTGCTACTTATCAGCAAGATGGAGCAAATCCTCATAACTTTGGGCCAGTTTTGCTCAGCATCTTTACGACATGTTTGATGATAGATGGATTGACGATCATGCTCTGTTTCGTTGGCCGGCTCGCTCTGCTGACTTGGCTCCTTTAGATTTTGGTATTTGGGGTTACATTAAAAATCAGGTATTTACAAACCTGTTACTACAAAGGAAGACATACTACAGAGAGTCTTACTTGATTTTAATTCTCTAACTTCCGACCATATTTTTTCCAGACTTACTAGACATAAGTTAATAAATAGGAATTGGCAAAAAATGTTATAAAATACAGGGTGTTTCATTTGAAGTATACAACTTATACAGTGTGGAAACCACTTATGGAATAAAATAAATTCTTTATGTCATTATTTCAGAAAACTATAAAAAATGCCGAGACACGTCAACTTTTGAATTAAGTTGTGCGTTATGTGAACATGAATGTACAGGGTGATTCACGCAAGTATGCCATAGTCGGTGTTATTTTTTTTAATGAAACACCCTGTATATTTGCATATTTTTGAAATCCTCTTAATGAACCGATTCAAACAAAATAAATAATGTATGGTCAATTATGAATTATACAGGGTGAAATTTTTATTTTTAAAGTTATCAAACACATACATAAAATATCTGATGTATTTGATTTTAATACATTAAAATAAATGCTCAAAATGTTCTCCACCTAGTTGGTGGCAATAGCACAGTCTCCTATAGAACTCCTCCTTAACTTTGTTTAAAGTTTGAGGTGAAATATTCCGTTTTTCTGTAGTTATCCTGTCTTTGAGTTCTACAATGCTAGTTGGTTGTGTTGCATATACTTTGTTCTTGAGATAACCCCACAAAAAAAATCTAACGGCGTAAGGTCTGGCGATCTAGCTGGCTACTCAATAGTACCTCTTCGTCCAATCCATTTATTGGGGAAGATTTCATCTAAATAAGTTCTTACCATTAAAGCATAATGGGGTGTTGCCTCGTCTTGCTGGAACCAAACATTTTCATTCGGTAAGCTAGGATCTATTGCGTTGGGATATAAGTTTGCCAACGCAGTAATAACTTTATTTCTAAGCATATTTAAATATTTTTCAGCTGTCAAATTTCCATCTATAAATATAGGACCAATAATATGGTCGCCTATGATACCGGCCCAAACGTTCACCTTTTGAGGGTACTGAGTATGTGTCTCACGCATCCAATTAGGATTCTCTGATGACCAATATCTACAGTTCTGTCGGTATACCTCTCCATTCAATGTGAATGTTGATTCGTCAGAAAAAAGAATGGTACCAAGAGCTATCTCATTTCTGTTCAGCGTATTCATCAATCTTTCGCAGAAATCCATCTATGATCCATTCTACGATCTGGATCGTTTCCTGCAAAAAAGTTAATTTGTAGGGATGAAGTTTTTCTTTATTCTCTATTCTTATTTTCTTTATTCTTTCTTAGAACAGTTGTATGACTAACATTATTTTCACGGGCAATTTGACGTGTACTTGAAGAAGGATTCTCTTCGACACTTAACAAAATATCCACTTTCACATCATCTTCAACGAAGTGTGGTTTTCTTTTCAATGGTTTGACATGTCCAAGTTCTCTGAATTGTGCATGAATTTTAGACACAGTACTTTGTGAAATATTAGGCAATTCGGGATACCTGTGATTAAATAAGTTTGCTACTTCAACTTGACTTCTGCAGTTATCCCCGTACCCGATCATCATTAAAATCTCAATTCGGTGAGTCTCAGTAGTTAAAAATTTCATTGTTATGTCGACAAGGAAAGAGTGTTTGACAAAGATTTCACTTTTTCAGTATAAATTGTCAACACATCAACAACTGACATGATAGAAAACAATCCACATTATTTACCGATTTAAAACAATCTACATTATATACCGATTTTGTCTAATTATTGGCGTTTTCAGGCAATTTTTAGGTATTTATGATAAAATTCATGGGCGTAGCAGGCTTTGTTTAATATAGAAATACGTCTAATAATTAATTTTAAAATTTCATCCTGTATAATTCATAATTGACTATACATTATTTAGTTTATTGGATTCGGTTCATTAAGAGGATTTCAAAAAATTGCAAATATACAGGGTGTTTCATTAAAAAAAAACAACACCGACTATGGCATACTTGCGTGAATCACCCTGTACATTTACATTTATGTTTACAATTCAAAAGACATAAAGAATTTTATTCCATAAGTGGTTTCCACACTGTATATGATTTAAATTGTACAATGCATTTTAATGAGTTGGACATATGGACATTGTTTATTGGTTACAATTTCACGCCACTAGTGAATAATGTAGATATCGTTAAAAAAATCGAAATGTCTCGAAAATACTTCATTTTTTTTTTGGTATATTCAGCTCAAGTTTCATGTAGAATTCGTTCGTTTTTAAATAACAAAGTTGACGTCAACTTCTGGTATAACCGGAAATGCCACATTTAAGGCAACATTATATTTGAACTCAGCGTCATCCAAAACCTACACGTAATTTCAGTTTTTTGACATAACTATATTCGCCATTACTTTTAATCAAAACTTATTGCGCCACACCCTGTATATTCATTGTCTACTCATTTAGCCACTCCACTATAAGTATGAACATACTTTACCTCATCTATCACTCTCGCGTTGTACTGAATTTCTTCTTTCCGTTCATTCCGAAAACACGTAGGCACCACCAACTCTCGATCCATCGGAGTAATCTTCAACTTCTCTATTATATCCCCACAATGAGTGTATTCATTCAAATCCGCTTCTACCAAATCAGCCTTTAATTCCAAAATTCTTCCCAACGTAGCTTCAAGCAATTTCTGTAATAGCAATCGCTTTTGTGGCTGTACTACTTGGTCCACACAAATTGTCAATCTATTACATATCCCAATGTACCTAGTGTGTTTATTCATAATATGAATTTTCTGTGAAATGAAAATTCGTAATTTCTTACCTAACGTACAATGTTGCTAGCAGTTCCCTATCTTCCCTTCTATCGGCTTGTACAGGTTCGAGTTGTAAAGTTTCGTTTAAAGCATCTTGAGCGTTTTTAAAAAAATCGTTATAGGTTTTGTGAGACATTTTAAATCCCACGTACTATGATGATTTACTTAGGGAAATAATAGTGTTACAATTCTTGTTTAATCGATTTTGGGTTGTCAATGGATACAAATATTACCTACCAGCTACTCGCGGGGACTTACAAGCCTCAGTCCTGTTTACTTTTCTTCTTGATAATTTCTCCTTTCTCTATTTAGCCTAGTCAAAGTACACAAAATATCCTTAAAATGCCGCAAAAAACACAAAAAACTTGAAAATTTATAATTGAGTATTCAAAAGGGTTGTGAATAACATGTGCGTGCATGCGACTTTCCTGAAAATCGTTGAGTAAATTTTTTTACTCTAATTGTTTAAATAATGAAAACATAAAAAAATGTTTATATTGAAGATTGTAGCTAATACATTTATCTACAAAATTTTGTATCTGCATTACTTTTTGAAATATACGAAATTTCCCTAGTGGTATTTTTGAACATCAATTTTCATGTTTTTAATTTTACGATAGTGAATAAACAATTACATTTAGATAAAAAAAATTTATATGAAATGTTTTTTAAAATGGGGTATCTAGAAAAAAACATGTGAACCTTCATTAAACCTTCATTTTTTTGACCCCACATTATTTTCATTATTGTTTGAATAACAGCCTCTATTTTTAACGTAATTTGTTAAATATTTTTGTTGTTAATATTTTATTATCATTATTGTTGTTGTTATCACGCTGCGACGTGTATAAGCCGCTCTCTCACCTGCTTTTTGACCTTTATTTGTGCTTCCCTCTCTTTTTTACCTGAGCCATAGGAGTGTTCTTTTGTATTGCGATCACTTCCAAAAAGGTTCATTATAAAGTTCACAAATTTTTATATAATATCATTCACATTATAAAAAGTTATAGAAGGTTTGCTGAAAGACGTCTGATTTAAGTATTTATTGTAAATATAGTTGTAGTTCAGTAACTGAAGACCTGAAAATAGGCAAACCGATCAATATATTTGTCCAATAATTTTTTTTTCGCTTGATTTGTAGGTCTTGACAGGTACTTCAAAGGGAGAAGTTCTCAAAGATTGCCCCTTAGCTAAGGGCCCAAAATGGCCCCCAAAGTCCCAAAAAACGGTTTTCTGCCAATATCTCCCGAAATACGCAAGTTAGACAATTTTTGTTCAAATAAAAAATGAAGGTCGTTAAATTATCTACAAAGATGTTCCCCATCATTTTTTTCGCAACACGAATATTTTTTGCGAAAATGGCCTTTGAAAAAACCAAAATTCTTACACCGAATATTTTTGGTGGTTTCTTACTAAATTTCTGCTCGAGGGCCTCGGAAATACATAGATTTTCACCTGTTAGACTTTGGAGACCAATTGTAGATGGCGCTAGCGGAATACCTGCACTCGCTAAATTGTGGTGTATATACATGAAAATGCGGGCACAAATCGGTTTTTCGGCAATTATTGGCGTATTTCACACGATTTTTGTGTGTCACAGCAACACTTCGTGTCTCTTCATTCTATTAGTCAATGTTCAGTGTAATTTCACAAGGATATGAGTCGCAAATTTACTAGAAAATTGCGAAATCTTATTGCTTCATGTGGCAGTCTTGAGGGACGGCGTTTTGGCTACTAGTAAGTCAATACCTATAGAAGCTGACAATAATAATTTTTTTATAAATGTTTTTTGCATTTTTTTCATTTTTTGCAAATTTTTCGCAAACTTCAGAAGGAACAGTATAGGTGCAGGATTTCAGAAAAAACAAGGAATTTTTAAACAAATACCATTTATTCTTATAAAAATTAGGTTGAAAATACAAAATAAATAGAAAAATTCAGAGTAGGGTAAAGGCACCAGTGAATGCCAGTTTTTGCAAAAATCCGCGACAAGGCGAGAGCTATAATTTTTCAACCCGAGTAACATGCTTGTTTATGCTGGAAAACGCTCTTTCTTTGCTCACAGAAATCAAGTTTTCCAAGCCTCGACTGACATTGACCATATTAT
>CAJUYG010001239.1:0-16209 GCA_910591675.1 Galerucella calmariensis
GTGGTGGGAGGTACGGGTCGGGAAAATAAGCTCTCGTGTGGTTTAGCGACATATTTCATTAAAAATCCGTGCGGCAGTTGAAATAATTAGAATCAACAAAATGGTAGAAGTTTTATTTACAATACAATTTTTAACTTAAACTAGTCAACGGTGGAAAGGGATTCTGTTTGCTAACAACAACCTTCCTATGTTGATGCGAAATATAACCTTTGATTTTACCCTCGTATATCAAATTTGCAACGATACATTCGGTCTCGTCCAAATCGGCGTCTTGTCCTAAATATTCGAGAGCGTGCTGTAGAGATTCGACGGGTATCTGATGCGTATTTAAAATCAAATAAACTTTTTTGAACAAATTTCTATAAGCTATAATCTTTAATTTATCGACGATCAAATATATACCGCTGCTGATGAAAAACGATTCGTGCTTTTCCATCAAATAATCGAATAATTTTAAGTTTCCTTGACATACAGCTTGGACGAGGTCCCAAAATTCCACTACAATATCGTACTTTTCGAGTACTCGACGACTCGGTATGTAGCCTAATAGCATTTTAACGGGAACTAGATAAGTGAGGATTAGTCTTTTGTTCTTTCTGCTGGCTTTGTGGCAGTTTTCAAAAGCATAAGTGAGATATTCATCTGCTGCTTTGTAATTGCTGTCATACATCGATTTTCTTCCAACAAAATATCTGCAATTAATTAAACAATATCAACACTTTGAATACTAGACAAATATTTTCTCAATTCAAAGAGTATATTAAAAGTATCAAGAACGGTAAGGGTTGTTTACCGGTCAACAGCAATGTTTGGAGGCTGAGCGTAGCGAAGCCTCCAATTTTGCTGGAGACCGGTATTACCCTTAACGTTCGAGATGCTTATACCATTTTTTGCGCGATCTGGAATAAATTTCGAATAAAATAATTCAAATTTCTTCGAAATGAACGAAATGTCAAAAGTGATATTTATACTTTTCAATCAGTTTTAAATATAATTTGCCTTTTGGTGAAATTGTTTTTATGCTATGTATTACTTTTTATATCGTTCTGTTGGGTTCTGTTCATTAAAAAATATAAATCTTCATATTTTTTTTGTTCCTTTTGTGTAATGATTGAAGTAATATATTATTATTTAGGACCACTTAAACGTGTATGTAGGGCTAACACGTCGGTAAGTAATTCACTTACCGACGTCTAAACGGTAAGTAAATCACTTAGCGACGTGTTAAACCAGTAAACACAACCTACCGTCCTGACAACTGATGCTGTAAATGAACAAAAAAGATCGATCGCACAAAAAATATATTTTTGGGGATAAAATCAATTCAACATTTAAGCAGCTCGAGGAGTTACATCATAAGATATTGGTCGTATAGATTTAGAAAAAAAAAATTCATGATAAAAGTCGCCAAGAGAAATTGCTGGAAATTATTTTCGAGTTTGTCAAACGTCCGCTAGATGGCGTAACAACCAACACTGAGAAGAAAAATGGGATTTTTATAGAATTTTGCCTAATGAAAGTATATCGATGATATCATTTTCATATTCACTGACTATTCACCTACACATTTTGACTAAAATGTTTTGTTCTATCTATCAAAATAAAGCGGTGGGGGAAGTTCAAATGTTTTTTTGAACAATCCAAGATTTCTCCCATTTCGCTCGACCGATTTTAACAAATTAGGGCTCATATGAAAGAGCATAATTTACACTACAAACCGCTTACTCGGTTTTGACTTTCGTCTTCGCCGCTAGATGGCGTTAACTGAAATGGTAGCAAATTTTTGAGTTTTTTTCAAAAAAAACAAAAACAAATGTAATGGTATGTTTGTTTTTACATATTTTAAAAAAGGATACATTTTTCTGAAGTTTGATGAAAAAAATTAATCATCTCCCTTTTTTTGAACCGTTGATATTGAACTAAATATAATTTTATTACATTAAAAAATGGCACGCCACTGCTTTTTATCGAAATAAGAATCATTTTCGTAACCACTTATTAGTTGCCAACAAAAAACACCCCCTGACTTTTTTTCGTTAGACGAACGGTTTTGGATGATGTTAGCGATGTTAGTTTAAACAGTACCTATGTGAGCCTATCTCATTTTTCCAATCCAAAACCGTTTGTCTAAGAAAAAAAAGTCATGAGGTTTTTTTTGTTAGAAACTAATAAGTGATTACGAAAATGATTTTTATTTTGATAAAAAGCAGTGGCGTGCCATTTTTTAATGTATCTGTATCTGTAAGAATTTGAAGGGTGGGTGACCCCCACAGCACTTAGGCCACAATTGGCCCATTGTGCATCCTTCTGAGGTTCAGACTTCCTTCTGGCTCGTCATCCAGCCTACTTGTTTGAAGTAGGCAATAACGTCGCCGGAAGTAAGCTCCCTTATGCTGGCTTGTGTTAGCCTGTACTCGCCGAATACGGAAAACCTAAATTGAGAGAGTGTCGGACATTCACAAAGAATGTCTTCGACAGTCTCATCTTCCTGTTTACATCCTCTACAGAGTGAAGTGTCAGACAGACCCAGTCTGTAGAGGTGTTTTCGTAGGTGGCAGTGACCGGTCAGAATACCCGTGGCTGTCGGAAGGTTCTGTCTGTTCATAGTCACGTATTTTTTAGCTACTTTGCTGTCCGGATACTGCAGCAGCTCCTTGGCAAGCCTGCAACCTTCTGCATCAAGGGAGTGTTCCTTTATTAGGTCAATCATAGCCGACGCCGACAGACCAATGAAAGTGCCAGGTCCCAAGAGCTTTTAGGAGGCTGCTTTCCTGGCTAGTGAGTCGACAATGTGGTTACGTTTCGATTTACTGTGGCCCTTGATCCAGCCTAGAGTGACTTCGTTGTTGCTACAGGCTTCGATCAGGTGAATTTCCTAGCCTAACCTAACCTAACCTAACTCCCCAGGCAATCGCGCCGTACGTTAGCATAGGTCTGATGAAGGCAGTGTAGATCCAGGCAGTAACCCTGGGTGACATTCCCCAGGTACGGCCGATGGTTCTGCGACACTGTTCATAAGAATAATTTTTTAATATAAGTAATAAAATTATATTTTGTTCAATATCAACGGTTCAAAAAAAGGTAGATGATTAATTTTTCTCATTCAAACTTTAGAAAAATGTATCCTCTTTTAAAATATGTAAAAATAAATATACCATTACATTTGTTTTTTTTTTAAACTCAAAAATTTGCTACCATTTCAGTTAACGCCTTCTAGCGGCGAAGACGAAAGTCAAAAAGTCAAAGCCGATTTAGCGTTTTGTAGTGTAAATTATGCTCTTTCATATGAGCCCAAATTTGTTAAAATCGGTCAAGCGAAACGGGAGAAATGTTGGTTTGTTTAAAAAAACAATTGAGCTTCCCCCACCGCTTTATTTTGATAGATAAAACAAAACATTTTTGTCAAAAAGTGTAGGTGAATAGTCAGTAAATATGAAAATGATATCATCGATATACTTTCATTAGGAAAAATTCTATAAAAATCCAATTTTTCTACTCAAGTTTTGGTTGTTACGCCCTCTAGCGGACGTTGGACTAACTCGAAAATAATTTCCAGCAATTTTTCTTGGCGACGTTTATCAAGAATTTTTTTTTCTGAATCTATATGACCAATATCTTATGAGATATGGCCACTCGCTATCCTTAACTGATTATCCAGTACATGTGTTATCTCCTTTATTTTAACAATAAGCAATGGAAAAATGAAGGGGATTCTACTATACAAATTATCTCCAAAACCATTATTATATTGTACTTACTTATATGTAACTTGCTGTCCCAGAGGAAAGACATCTTTAAATTGTGATGATTCAATTGCTCTTATCAAGGGTTTGCACAAATGTAGCTTGTTTATTCTAAAGTAGACTTTAAACAACTGATTCACCAGTCCCAACATTCCTATTCTCTTAGTATCTTCATCAGACGATCTAAAATTAAATGAATAAATATGATTAAATTTGAAAATTTATAACATATACCTATTGTCAGCTGCACAAACTCTGAAACAACCCATCAAACATTCTGCTGCTTTCTCTAGGATTTCACCTGGATTCTCATTTTGTCCCACTCTTTGTTTCTCTGCTTGCTGGGCTATAAGTCGTAGATCTGAACAAATCACATACATAATTGGAAGAGACCAATTTTCATCTTTTTGTAACTGAAAATGTAATCAATATATCTGTATATGTTACAATTACTAATGAATACTCACTTGTAAGATTTTTGTGAAACTTTGCACGAGATTGCTTTGACTTCGGTAAGCTTCTATAAAATTTGTTCTACCTATGTAGAAGAGGCATCTTAAGTGCAGACAGACGAGCTCATCTAAGGGAGAGGTTAAAAATCTATCTACAATTCCTTCTGGTTGTTCCACCTAAAAAAAGAACACTAAATATTGAAGAATTTGATATTATAATCGTTGGAAAATTACTTGATAATTTTGAAATTTAGCATGTTCGTGTCTCAAAGAGATAAATAATGCTACTTTGTTACCATCCTGGTTTCTCCAAGTTTTATCCAATATTTGTAAATAATGTGCTACAGTCATAAAAGTCATTGTGCTAAAACCAAAAATATCAATATTTTGTTAATTTAGTGAAGTAGGTACAACTTACCTGAATAAATTGAAATTGTGATTGAATTAAATAACAATTCTAAAACCACTATTTTTATGGTTAATCAACATTTAGCTGAATGCACTTAATAAATATGAAGTATTCAGTTAAAAATATAAAGTATATTATGAAAAGCTACAAGCTTTCTCACTTTTAGGTTAAGTTGTATTTCCAACAAGATTTCTGCTAAAAATCAATGTTTCTTGACATCTATCGAAAAATATTGGAAGCTTGTTAAAAGATGAATAACATGGATAGTTTAAAGCAGTTCAGGAGCTCTGTGGTAGATGGCAGCAGCGATCTTATTATTGATTAGTGTTAGTCCAGTGAATAACATTTAGAATTATATTTATGTACAGATTAATTCAAAATTATTTATAGAAGCTTTCATTTGCCATAATTAAATATACAGTCAGATATTGAAATTAAAATACAGAGGATAATTAGATAAATTAGTTGGTAGATACCTATCAATACATTGTGGAAATTCAATAAATTGAATTTAAAATAATCATAAATTTAATAAACATGAGCACCCACGTATGAGAGTATTCAAATATTTTAATATCAAGACAAATACAAGGAGCAAAAATCAAATTGTAAAATTTTCATTTAAAGTATAATTTGGACACACACATTTTTACTGTTCTGGGTGTGTCTTAAAAAAAAAGATAATAGTGATGTGGTGTTCGCCCAGCTTTGCAAAGAGCTCCTGAGATTCAGTAACTCACATCCCTTAATCAAACATCTCTTACAACATTGTAAAGTCATGATAAAAGAGCTGACCTTGTCTTCTTCTTCCCACATAATTATTAGACTATTTCGAAAACCGTCAATAAAATATTTTTTTTAAATCAGAAACAGGTCAAAATGCAAATAAAATTGCATAAGAATAAAAAACCAACGGAATTTAAAATGTCTCAACATTCCTAATCTGGTATGCATAGTAGGTTAACCAGGATGTACTCTTAACACAATATCAGCAAAGCATCTCTAGTTTAAATAACTAATTTAATATTTATAAAATATTAATATGCATATTTATAGCATTAATAACAATGTATCAATAGTTGTCATTTATTATTAGTAATAATAACACAATTTTATTAACTGGAAAATAAAGTAGAGGTATACAGGGTGGTCCAAACAGAAATTAAAGGTATCTATGCCGTTCCTGGCGGGTATGCAGCGAATGCCCCGCACGCAGGCGCCCAATTTAAAGAGCGTCAAATTCAACTATTCGCTACTCTTGCAAAAACGCAAAGGTACTTTAAAAAAAATTAAAACGTTTAAATTTATTTGTTCCATCAATATTTGGTACGATGTATTGTCAAAGGTCAATATAGTGAGTAAAATGATGCAGAATCCAAATACAGTTGTTAATGAATGCCATAGGGCAAAGAGAAATAAAAAGTCTCATCAATTACTTCACTGAAAAAAGGTCAGATGACAATTTTGATGTTTTTGTGAATGAGGCTAAAGCCGAAGCTGGAAAAAATGATGTAGAGCAAACATTTCTTTCAATTAGGGAACGAAAGAGAAAGCGTCAATATCCATATGAAAGGACAGACGATCCAGTTCTAGATCCAAAGCGAAAATTTAAGATCAGTTTTTATTTTCAAATTTTGGATACAACAGTTCAATCCCTACAAAGTCGTTTCGAGAGATTGAAGCAATGCAATGATTTATTTGGATTTTTGAGTGATTTTCAAAACCTAAATTCTGATGAGATTAAACGATCGTGCATAGATTTGGCTTTGCAAATTCACCATGAAGGAAATGTTTGCAAGGGTATTGATGGTCTTGATTTGTACAATGAAATTTCATCATATAAAGTCCTCAACCCTGTCAAAGACTCTCGGAATACCTCAGACTCACCCACAGATATTCTGAATTATATAACCAAGAAAAATTTGCAGTCTTTGTTTCCAAACCTGTCTATAGCATTGAGGATATTTTTGACGCTGCCGATTTCTGTTGCGTCTGGCGAAAGGAGTTTTTCAAAGCTAAAACTTGTAAAATCTTATTTGAGAACTTCGATGTGCCAGGAAAGGCTTTCAGATTTAGCTGTTATTTCAATCGAAAATAAAATATGTGAAGCCATCGATCACAATGAAATGATCAATGAGCTTGCATCTGCAAAAGCAAGACGTGTTATCTTCTAAAACTACCTTGTTATTTGATAATTATAGGTACTTAGGTATTAGACAGATCTTGCACATTTTCAAGTTAACGAATTTGTTTGCGTTAAGCACCGTTTGAGAGTTTTAACTCAATTCACTTAGATAAACTTGCCAAAGTATACATCACTAGCCCAAATTGCACACTAAATCAACCTTCAAACCTTCACGTATGTGAAATGATTAAAATCCAGAATATCACCTGCAGTAAAGCATCTAATTCACATTTGAAACACTCAAAACGTGAGAAATTATTGTTTCCAATTAATTTAATGGATATTCAGATCATACCATCATCCATTGACGTACCACAAGTATTATTAAGGGAAATTGTATAAGTAGGTAGAAGACTTTCGAACATATTATTGTTTTAAATGAATCTAACTGTTCCTAAATAAGAGGCCATCCATAAAGTACGTCACACGTTAATGGGGTGGGAGGGTATCACCGGACACCGAGACCGAAGTGTGACATCGTGTGACAAGGGGCATGAGGGGGTCAATAGTTTTGTGACGTCACATGTTAAAATTTAAAATACTAAAACGGAAAGTTTGGACGTGAATTAAAAACTTTTACGAACTTGATCTATATTTATTAATAATTTAGCATTTTATTAAATTATTATGTAATAAAAGTTAAAAATAAAATAGCTGTTTTCTCTCGATTATTTTCAAATACATGCATAAATTTAAAAAATGTGTGACGTCACATCAGGTGGGGGAGGTTATAAAAATGTGACAACCTGTGACAAGGACGGGGAGAGGGGTTCAAAAGTCCTAAAATTCGTGTGACATACTACTTTATGGATGGCACCTAATTACACTTTAATAAAGAAAATATATCAGAAAATTCTAAAACAGTGATATGAGTAGATTCCACACAGTAAATTCAACTTTAAGTGATCTGAAGTGCACTTCACTGGATTCCATATCTAGTAGACTATCATATCGTTAGAATGTCATAAAATAAAATATTTCATTTCACATTTTACCAGAGATTTGATCTACTATGAATGGACCTCAATAAAATTTGACAACAAAGTCTTGTAGTCTTAAACTTCAATATATTGATTGTCTAGTTGTCAAATTTTTTCGTTGTGTCAGATAGGGACCAAAAATTATTTCATTACTAATTAATCTTGACAACGGTAGCTGGAATGCTACCGAAACGTCGAAATAAAAAATAAAAAAACATCATTTTGTGGCTTGATTCCCAAAAAATAAGAGAGATAAGAATAAGTAATGCCACAAGGAACGTACAGAAGATATTGAGTGATATTATTTCGTAAAACTACATACTAAACTACATTTTTCATGTTCTGACCTTTTTGATTACAAGTTTTACTTTTATTTTTCTATAAAAACAACTCACAATTTAATTATTTTCATTCATTTATGAGACAGGCTACGCCATCTATCTGTCGATGCCCCACATAGGACTCTTACTCTAACCTACCCTGCCGCTTTTCTCTATAGATTATTGATAGTGACATCTATAGAGAATATTTATGTCTAAGCTCTCAGTGGCGATCTGTAAATGTGTTTATAAATTCCGCCCATTCGCCATTAGGAGACTAATTAGTGAGCTCTAAAGCTCTCCATACTTTTGATACTGTTTCATTAATCAAGGTAGGTGTACATAAATGAAAACTGTAATAAATACATTACCAGCATTTATAGGAAACTATTTATACATTTATCTAGCATTAACGAGAAGATCATTACGTGTAATAAAAGCTACACCAGTAAAGCCGATATTTCGGACTTTAAAGGACTAAGGATATGCTTTCACAAGGGATATTTAAAAAAATTTGGCACTGAATTCTTCAAACCGTCGCTAACAAAAGATCCCTCTTATTCAAGGGTGTTGTTTGGGAATTGTGTCAAAGTAAAAAGCAGGAACTGAAGTGGGATAGGTGTATCATTCATCATACCTAATTTAAAAAGAAATTTAACCCAAAAATAACTTTGTATTAAAAATTAAGATGAAGGAGAAATTAGATATTTCAAATACGGATTATCATACCATTTTTGTTTCTACTGAAGTTCGTGACCTATACCACGTCCCACGACGAGTTAAAACTATCTGTATATGGCAAAATACTTATAGTAAAATCAAGAAAATTTCTACGTTCGGGTTTTCGGATACGATCTTTTCAACTAAAATATTTTCAAAGAAGGCAAACTTCCGGTTCTACCGGAAGTCGACTGCAACTTTGTTATTTTGAATAGAACACCCTGTATATTAATACATCTTTAAAATCTACGTAAAATTTTAGTATACTTTTGTCTGAAAACTTTTTTCGAAAAATGCATACTTTTTGAGTTATTGCTTTTTTTGTAAAAAATTTGACCGTTGCAGACCCTTGTAAATTATTTTTTTACGGGGATACCCTTGAAGATATGAAAATGGTTTCTGTTCGGCTGCTTTTAGCAAGGTCAGACGTATTTGAATCTATGAAAATTTTTTTATTTTATACAGGGTGTGTATAGAAAGTGTTCAAAATTTAACTTCATCAATATCAAATTTCTTTATTTTTTCAAATAGAACCACCCGGTTTTTCCTTTTTTAATGCAGTCAGGCAGGGGTAAAAAATAAGGCAAATTCATGTATACTTTCCTATACCTAAACCTTACTGTTATCCAGATGTTGAATGTTTTCTGTAAATTTTGAGAGATGCAGGTGTGGTCTAAATTTTATTTTGACCCGTTGATACAAGCACTAAGAAATAAAAAAGATTATGTAAATTTGCTTTTATTACATGGTAAATATGGCAAAGTTGTTACAATAACATAATGTGCTTTATTTGCAGTAAGATATCCTGCATCTCTGAAAATTTAGAGAAAACATTTAATATCTGGATATTGTATGCATAAATTTGCCTTAATTTTACCCCTGAATGCATTAAAATAGAAAAAACCGGGTGGTTCTATTAAAAAAAATAAAGAAATTTGATATTTATGAAGATAAACAACTTTGAACACTTTCTACACACACCCTGTATAAAATGGAAAAATTTTCAACATAGATTCAAATAGGTCTGACCTTGCTTAAGGCAACCGAACAGAAACCATTTTCATATTTTCAAGGCTATTATCTGTAAGGGTCTGCAACCGTCAAATTTTTCACAAAGAAATTAATGCATTTTTCGAAAAAAGGTTTTAGACAAAAGTTTACTGAAATTTTACGTAGATTTTAAAGATTTATTAATATACAGGGTGTTCCATTTAAAATAAAAAAGTTACAGTCTGCCATGTTTGAAAATATTTTAGTTGAAAAGATCGCATCCGAAAACCGAAACGTAGAAATTTTCATGATTTTACTATAAGTATTTTGCCAAATACAGATAGTTTTAACTCGTCGTGGGACACCCTGTATAGCAGACACGAAGCTTCTGTAAAAAATATGGGATGGTTGCACAATTAATCCCGGTAGGTGGCGCTGCAAACATGTTGATACCGAACAATTCCACCAAAAATACACAACAACAGTAAAATCTTGCTGAGAAAGTATTTGTTCACACTAGCGTCTAGCCGTTCAGGTAGCATCGGACACGAAGATGAAGTTAGTAGTTGAGTTGTTATCATTCAATGGTAATAATCAACGATTCTAATATTAATAGAAATTATCAAAACTACTTAAATTCATGAAGATTGAAATCTGATGGATTTTGCCCCTCTTCGCTATAGAAAAAACATATATATACAATGTCCGCCATAAAGTTGGAACCATATGGGAATTTTTATTATTATTGTAGTTAAATAACAACTTTGGATAGCAATCACTTCTGCTTCTGAAATAACTTGAAATGCGCCAAGTCAAAGTTGACAGTTAACATCTGTCAATTGTCAAGTTCGGAATTTTGGAAAAAATGTCCTAAAAACGGGTCAATTTGTTAAAATTTCGAAAAATGTTACTTGGAAATTATGATTCTAATCACATTTTATGCTTATGTGCCGATTTTGAGAGAGAAATTTTGATGTTCAATAAATTTCATATTTTCGTATTTTTTATTCACCCCTGTATCTGGCTACTTTAAAATCATTTGAAACTCTTTAAAGTAGTATAAAGGCTACCATTCCATTGCATATTGTGATCATAATATTCGTACGTAAGCTGGTTTTGAAGATTATTGATATTTTCAACTAAAAAAGAGGTAGTCTCTGGATTATTTTCCAAATTTCAAAAAAATCAGGAATTCTTTTTCAACTTTTTCTTTATCGAACTTTAGTTGGATAGTACAAAAATGGTTTTAATTATAATCTGAATATCTTAACGCATAACGACTACTTCAAAATTACAAACAATAAATAGAACACTTTTAAGGAAATTACATCTCCGTGTGCCTCCCTTCGGTTTCCATACATCTGTTCGACGGTTAAATTCCCTGACAGCATTTAGTAAGAACTGCCTAGGTATATTTGCACACTCTTCCCTTATAACATCTTCCAAATGATCCACATTTTGAAAAGGCCTTCTTTTGTATACTTTTTCTTTTAAATATCCCCAAAGGAAAAAGTCCATTATGATCAAATCGGGGGATCGTGCCGGCCAAAGAAATTCAGAAAACCTCCCGATCCATTTTCCTCTGAGCAAAATGTTCTTTAAAATTCTCCTTACAGTTGTATTTGCTACATTTGTCCTCTCCGATATTCCAGCTACAGAGGTAACCTTATGCTCCACAACATCTAGCAATATTTCTTCTTCTTTGGCAGCAATTTTCCATGCAACATGCTGTTTTTTAATAGTATATTATTAAACGAGCAATTTATGATAGAATTATGGCCATAAATTGCGAGTAGAATACTATACTTTGTCCACGACACTTAATTTATTTATTAATAAATAAAAGTCAGTAGCGATTTGGCATATTACTAACCTCAAAATGTTGTGGCAGCTACTTCAAATAATTTGACATATATAGAGATGGGCGATACTGTAGAAAGTATCAATACAACGTACCGTTATAAATATATTGTTTTAAAATTCTTAATATTAGAAAATATCGTTATGAAAAGTTCCTTTAAAGTGATCTATTTATTGTTTGTCATTTTGAAGTAGTCGTTATGCGTTAAGATATTCAGATTATAATTAAAACCATTTTTGTACTATCCAACTAAAGTTTAATAAAGAAAAAGTTGAAAAACAATTTCTGATCTTTTTGAAATTTGGAAAATAATCCAGAGACTACCTCTTTTTTAGTTGAAAATATCAATAATCTTCAAAACCAGCTTACGTACATGCAATGGAATGGTAGCCTTTATACTACTTTAAAGAGTTTCAAATGATTTTAAAGTAGCCAGATACGGGGGTGAATAAAAAATACGAAAATATGAAATTTATTGAACATCAAAATTTCTCTCTCAAAATCGGCACATAAGCATAAAATGTGATTAGAATCATAATTTCCAAGTAACATTTTTCGAAATTTTAACAAATTGACCCGTTTTTAGGACATTTTTTCCAAAATTCCGAACTTGACAATTGACAGATGTTAACTGTCAACTTTGACTTGGCGCATTTCAAGTTATTTCAGAAGGAGAAGTGATTGCTATCCAAAGTTGTTATTTAACTACAATAATAATAAAAATTCCCATATGGTTCCAACTTTATGGCGGACATTGTATATATATATATATTGAAGTAAATAAGTAAATATCAGAAAATAAGAAATAGAAAACTAAAAAAAACAAGAAAACCCAGGCCCAAACCCGGTTGATCAGAGTGTAACTATGTATAAAAATATAAGAAAATAAGAAATAGAAAACTAAAAAAAAACAAGAAAACCCTGGTACAAACCCGGATGATCAAAACGTGTAGCTATGTATAAAAATATCAGAAAGAAGAAATGAAAAACTAAAAAAAAAAAACAAAAAAACCCAGATCCTAACCGGGCTTCAAACCTACGACCTCTGTGAGCTCGGCACCCTAGCAGCTGCGCCAATCCACTCACAATTAGTCACATCGAATAGAAGGTTAAACGATGCTTGGATGCATGCGCACCTCAACTATTAACTTTCGTTCATCTTCGTGTCCGATGCTACCTGAACGGCTAGACGCTAGTTTTGTTCACTGGGTACCAAAACGAATATACACTGAGAAAACTAGAATTTTCACTGTGGTAATAAAACTGATTAACTAAGTTAGTAAAATCAACTTTTCTATTATCTCTATACAGAAACTGTAAGATACTTATTAAAAATACAAAACATTCTTTCCTATACCAGGAATTTTCACTTTTAATAAACATTACTTCACTACCGTAGAAATATATCTTTCCGTTATAAATAAGCTCTTCCCTATCACTGTTGAAAATATATATACATTTTTTTTAACGAAAATAGCATTTTTCTTTGCTAAAACAGAAAAGAAAACTTTTGGTCTAGTAGATATTTATTTGAAATTTGAATGTCCGTTATTTACAACAGTCGTCGTTTGACCAATCATGGATCGGCAATTTGTAAAGGAGTGCGATAATTGGATGTGCGCGAGAACGACGCGCAGTAACTCTGTAGTCCCTTGGCATTATTAGGTTTGTTCCAGCAACCACCTTCTGATTAGTACGTGAACGTTCGTGAACTTATTTATGTACGAATCAAACGTTCGAGAACCTGTACGTGAATTAATCCATGAACATCATACCCTATGCATTGTTGGAACGATTCTACGATTCATTTTCAAACTGTTACCACTTTCAGGAACTTTATTACAACCCTATAAGTGCACGTTTTATTTATGTATGATTTATGTTTATTTACCATTACCTAACCTTTAGGGCGAGTTGTATCAAACACTTTAACTCGGTTTAATGATAACTAATAATTAGACTGTGGCTGATTGATGTATTTATTATCAACAATTACATCAGTCTACACATCAGTCATCATTAAACCGAGTTTAAGTGTTTGATACTGTTTGATACAACTCGACCTAAAACATCAACTGACAGTTTGGACGAACGGTTCTACATCCAGATCTCTGATGAAAATGATCGTTCGCCGACACGTTCATGAACGTGTCCAGTTTTTGTTGGAACGCATTTTTATCAGTCCGTGGAATGGTCGTGGAATGGTCGGAACAGAAATTTTGTTATGCGCATGATCGTGACGTTCATGTACGCATCATTTCGCTTAGTTGGAAGAAACCTATTATAATCATTTTCATGTTATCGTTGGTGCAAATACCTAAGGATAAAAAGATGTATACAATTTATAAATATTTAATCCTATCTACTTTAAACCCACAGGGTAAAGTTATAAATATCTTTTTGACGTCGTGAACATAATATATCACATTATTAATGCATTCGAGGTATGCATAACTGGCCGCTTCTCGTATCAAATAAAAAATAAAACTCAAACGTTTGGGATCACTACTAAATCATCCATATCGTTTTTGCGTTACATAATTTCTTAAATCATTCGAATCGATTGAAGGTAGTGGAAGATTTCACCGGTTTTCGCTACTCTCCAGCGAATTGTGGTGGAATATGAAAGAACAAATGGCCTGTGACATGTTCGCAGGAAATCCAGACGTCCGTCAGAGTTACTTACTATATCATCGAACGTGTGTAGAATAAAATTGTCTCTCAGCCTGACAGTTTATTATAAAATAAAGGGTGATAAGAAGCGTTTCTTCATTCACTACTTTCAGAGGCGGAACTAGCGGCTGGTAGAATGTTGCATCACCGGGTTTAGACGTAGAGATTTAACAAATTATTATGTAAATATCTTCCTTCTATTCCAGTGTGTCCTAGAATCCATAGTAAGGTGACTATAATAAACTGGGCGAGAATATAGTCACTCAATTAACATTGTAGTCTACCAGACTTGAAAAGAAAGTTCACCGAGTTTAATATTGTTAAAGGATACAGAAGACCAATAATTATCATAAGGTCGGATAGTCAAGCAGCCATTAAAGCACTGAGCTCTTGTGTAATTAGTTCCAAAATGGTGTGGGTATGCCTAGACAAACTCAATGAACTAGGCGAGAACAATATAGTCACCTTACTATGGATTCCAGGACACACTGGAATAGAAGGAAACGAAATAGCAGATGAGCTAGCAAAGAGGGGGACTGAAATACCTTTCTGAGGGCCTGAACCCTTTTGCGGAATCAGCCCCAATGTAATATTGGAAGAAATAGATAAAGCCGAGAAAAACAGAAGATCTGACCATTCATTGGAAAGATCTAGTAGGGCTTATACTTATACTTTTCTGGGTGACTACAACCTGTTGAGATTAAACGAATGCATTAGTCAAAGTAAAACTGCGCTAAGAGTTTTAACAGGGATCCTAACGGGACATTGTAGCCTGAATGGGCACCTGAAAAAGCTCAAAATAGTGCAGGAAGAAGAATGCAGATTTTGTGACATGGAAGAAGAAATCTCCATCCACATACTTCGCAACTGCACAGCACTTCAGAATCCTAGAGCACAGCACCTGGGAGATTACTGGATAGAAGAGGAACATTTAACCTAAGTTGAAGCCTGCAGACATCCTAAAATTCCTCCGGGAAATGGGACTAAAGGAACTACTAGTTTCTGAGACTCTCCTCAAAAACTAAGTAAGACTAAGGGGGCACAATAGATCTTTTAGGTCTCAGTGGGTGTCACCCCAAAATACATACATACAGATATCTTCTTTTTTGTTAGTTGTTGAAATATTTCCAGTATTTTAATTCTCTTGGAAGCAATTTCACTTCACGCTCGAGGAACACATATAATTTTTTCTATAGTCGTGCATAAAAAGACTAAGTACTGGATTATTACTACGTTGTTCCGCTACTGACTTTTGTTATGAACTCCTGTATCCTATATTTGCATTAAGAAAATGAAGAAAAAAAACCACAATTCACAATATGAAAGCTTCTTAAACTGCTAAAAACTCCAATTTCCAATTGACATTGAAGATTTATGCGAGCAATTCATATTGATTAATTCCTTTATCATTGTTTTCAAACAGACGTTGATTTATTTGCAGATATATATTTTCGGGAAATCAATCTCTCCAAATAAGGAAAAAACTGCTTACCCAAAATGTATTTCAGATAGCGTAAACGTTTATAAATCAGCGTCGAAAGAAGTTTTTCTTAAACAATTTTTGTTTGTTTTTGTATTCCAAGTGAATTGAGTTTACATAATTTATATAGGGACTATTTACATTGTCTTTTGTTCAAGAAAGAAAAGACAGTTTTCGAGTGAATTAAAAGTTATCGATATAAAATAAAATAAATAAGGATCCAGTTTTTTTTTAAATACTTCAGTAGAAGAAGAAAAAGTATGTTTATTCACAACCATATATATTATGTAATGCTGTCGTTGAAGGTTAGAAAGTGTCATATTACACACCTCTACTTCCCGCGCTCATCGATCACTTCCCGCCCTCTAAAATAATGTGATCGTTAATCTATTTTAG